>JAODKN010000016.1:1365451-1389586 GCA_026774425.1 Petrocephalus zakoni | reverse complement strand
GGGGACAGGATGGACACTTTGGTCCCAGCATTTATGAGGTCCGGGCACGGTGGATGCTTTGGACCCAACACTCATGAGGTAGGGGACAGGATGGACACTTTGGTCCCAGCATTTATGAGGTCCGGGCACGGTGGATGCTTTGGACCCAACACTCATGAGGTAGCGGACAGGATGGATGCTTTGGTCCCAGCCAGTATGGCTCAGATATGACTCGCACAATTTACAGTTGATAACCGTCAGTTTGTGGTACAGCCCGGGTACAGCTCAGTGAAAAAGCGCCACGATACTGTCAATTTAAAAAATGTTATGGAGTACAATCATTCTACTACCTGGTCCATGATCATTATTATGATGAGTTGTGTTTCCTTCAAGTTCCTTCTGTCGGTCAGCATTTAGGGTGAAGTGGAGTCCCTACATTTCCCTGAGTGTGTAGCAGTGGGATGGGAAGGCGTGCATATCCTGAGTATCTCCTGCCTTCCACCCTGTACTTTCCGGGACTGGCTCTGTGATTAGATAAGTGCTTACTGGAGATTATAAGGTCCACCTGACCTCACATTCACTATAGAATGGATCCATTGAGTTGTTTCAAGCTCCAAGAAGGTCAACACCAAAACAACAGGAAAGCTTCTCTGACTTTAGATCTGAACAATCCTGTGGAGTGTGAGATTAAATCTTATAGCTCAAATGATTACTGTTCCAATTGTTACTCAAAAACAGAGCTAGTAGGAATATTTTTAATTTGTAGAGATTAGTTCACAACTCCGGATTTCCCAAGAGGTCTTCAATGAAGAAAATGTATAGAAAACTATCATTAGTGATGAAGGGGACTTCTGTCAGCTACAAATATTTCTAACATACATGAGAAACAGTTATACATTTTATTGGAAGCGGTGCTCTGCTATCGATATGATTGATCAGATCCAGGGTCCAGAACACACGGATAAAGCTTTATGGTGAGATGAGGATCGCAGAAATGGACTTTTAGAGCTTTGCAAAGCACTTCTGTTATTTATGTTCACAACAAACTAGTGCAGGGCTTCCCGCTAGCCCACCCCCCGAGGACCGTAACGAGAAAACACTTCAGATAAATGATGTATGCCGTTTTCAATTATTCAGCTCGGGCTGCATGGGCAGTGACTTTTGGGAAGCTGATTGTGATGTCACTTCTGACACAACACATTTATTTACATGTTGAAATATTTCCATTGACCTGCCCAGCTGGCTCAGCCTGGCTTCTGGATAGTCGTTGGTTCACATTTGAGCAGTTTCTGTTTTACCTTTACTAATTTCACAAAGTATGCAAATATAATTGTCGACAAGCCCCTTAACCTTTATGTTCATGGCGTTTTACAAAATCATTATAATTTCTCTAAGTAATACAAAAGGGCCCCTTATTGGCTGTGAGCTTCGCACATGAGGTTGGGTCTCTGTGCCTGTGCTCAGAAGGTCATAGGTTCAAATCCCATACTCAGCAAGATCTTCATCCCCTTGAAAAAATGCTCCTGGGTGCCATATGGATGATGGCTGGTCTTGCACCCCAAATGTCACTCTCACCTCTATGCATGTGTCTGTGCCTTTAAGAAGGAGAGCATGCTGGGATATTTTTGGGATTTTTGGATTGCAAGTGCTGCCGGTGTTATTGGAAATTGCAGCATACAGATGCTAATTTACCATAATTTAAAAATGATCACCTTTAAAAAAACAGAGAGTTCGTTTCTGTTTACATTCATTTCACACTTTCACCATGAGGAGCACTACAAGAACATCTAGTTCAAATTGTAAAAATTCCAGCAAAATGTGATGGATTAAAGACATTTACCTTTTCTTGCGAAATATATCAGTATGTAAATTTTTCTTTTCCAAAGTGTATCTTGTTCTCTGTCTCTGGAGAACAGACAAATTTCTTCTTTTACAATTGAACCTTTCCCTGAATGTTTAGTGTTTAATTCCGGTTAATGATAAATCAAGGCGAATGTGGGCAGAAACTTCAAGCATCTTTGATTATATGAACAGGTCCATCAATCTCAGTGAAATTAAACTGAAAAAATAAAGTGTCTAAACGATACACTCTCCGTTTCTAATGTGTGACAAAAGCCCCGGTAGCTCTCAATTAAACAGAATTCTCCTTCAGCATCATCGATCGGCCGCCTTATTTATGAAAATCAAAAGCTAGTGTCCTCCAAAAATCAGATTACATTTGATCAGCCTGCTTGTAATATCTTAGAGCCTTACAGATAGGGGGGGAAATGCATGCATACTACGTCGGTGACTTTGATAAAGGGTTATGAGCTGATGCTTCTGAAGGGTCCATCAATCTGACTGACACTCAACGGCCCCAGCAACACGCTGACAGGATTTTCTCACTGCTCTGTGCCATGATGTTCCATCTGTCATTAATAGACCTGGATTATTACTGCCAACAGAAAAGGTGTGGTATACACGACAAACGGGTGCCGTTCGAAATGGTTTGTTGAAATTGCATACAGTAAGTGGGATAATTTATAGAATAAAACAGACAATGTTGAAATTCATTATGCCTATATTGTGAAACATAAAAATGCATTATATATAAGGCTATGTTATCCAAATTATGGTTATGTCCATTATAAGCATTTGCACTACTGTATGTCTTACATATTTATATTCTATTTATTAGTGTTTCTTGGTCTATGACCACCATGATTCCATCTCAGCCTATAACCCCTGGATCATACAGCTGAAAATGACAATAAAGATACTTTGGTTTTGACTTGATTTTAATGTGTGTATCATGTTGTGTGCATTAAGCTCGGAAGGAAGTAAATGCTGGTGTTAACCGCAGGTACAGCTACCCCCAAAAAATACTTGTACCTTCAAGTTTGGGAAAAAAATCCCCTGGGATAGCAGCCACCCACCACCCCCTGGGATTTTGAAGTGAAGATTTAAAGCCTCACACTTTTCCGGCAGAGAAGGTTACGCACTCCAAATGAACGTTGATGTCCCCGAGTCGCCCAATGCGAGAGGCGATAAAAGGGCCTTTAAGGGCATTTATTTCGATGCGATGAATCATGGCCTTTATGGTATCAGTGGCCACTGAGAAGGGCCTCCGTGGCCAGGCAAATCTCTCCCCTGTTAGCACTTAGCGCAGCGCACGGGGCATTCAAACGCTTACGCTCCATTCATCGCTTTTAACATATCCTGCTTTGAATTATCTCCACGTACGATTTCCACTCTCCGCCAGCGTAATAAAATAATCATCATTCCGGTGGCTCCAGCATGGCTACCTCATCGTTCTGTTTACAGCGGGCTAGGGGGGTGGGGGTGGGGGACGGGTGGCTTCCTTTCAGAGAACTTGATGTCTGGTTGGGCAGTCCGCTCCACTCACCCCGCATACATTTAATAAACGACCCTGTTTTCCTGTCATAAAGGAGCCATTTCATACAGAAAGACAAGAAGAGGACAAGCAGGGAGAGAGGCTGTCGATCTCGATGTTTTAGACTGGGACGAGCCGAAGGCGATAAAAGCCTCCTGGCGAGAGGACTCGAGTGCAAAACCAACCGAGTGTGGCCTCAGCTAAGGGTGTTTCTGTGGCTGAGAGAGAGCAATCTTCACCTTCAAAGCTGTTCTTTATTACATCACCTTTGCCCCCATTACATCGACTAGCTTATGGGTAGATAATGGCCAATAATCTCTGCGGAGTGTGAACACAGCCCGCGGTGGGAACCGGCCACTTGATTTGGTGATAGGCAGGCCGACTGTCTAAAGAGCTCCCTGATCCGTGCCGCGTGTTGTGACAATCCAGATACCGGCCTGCAGGTCATGTGATTTAACAGAAATGCTGGAAATTTTATCCAGACATGTTTTTTTTTTCCCGCTTTCTTCGTGAGTCGTGGGGGGAAAAGTCATGAATCAGCACGTCTAATTTTGCCCCATTCAGCACCGAGAACACTGAGTCTTAACTCGACATGCAAGTTGTGTTAGCCAGGGCGAGGCAGAAATGCTCGTATCGCGTAAATAATGGCCAATAAGCTTTGCAGAGGAGATGCCATGCGGACCTGAAGACGGCTGTCTCATCCGGTTTGCTAACCGTTAGTGATGGGGGACGTCTCTTGAGGCCTCTAGGGTAAAACCAGCTCCCTCACATCTGTAACCACAAACCTGCAAAGTGACGGCCATAATCCCCCTGAGAGCTTCTAAGCGCCAGACTGCCAAAGCGCCCCCTTCTGGTGGCATTTTTCATCTCATCCAAGCCTAGTGGTTTTAAGGGCTTTTAATGTTCTTGGTTTTGCAAAAATAATTCGGAAAAAAAACTCCTAGTGGTCACTGTGCCTATGTGCCCGATTGCAGAAGTTGGGCACCCATGGAGGTCATGTAAGATCTCCAGAGCAGGTAAGAATCCATCTGTGTCCAGCCTTGATTATCTCGAAACATTGGACACCACAGCTGGACTACAGCAGATTCAGTCTCTGTGCCTGTGATTGGAAAATTACATTTTCATTGGGTTCTTGAGCAAGTCACATAAGCTCCTGAAATCAAGTCAAGTGAAGCTTTATGATCACACCAACCATATCAGCACACTGCATACGGTGATGTGGAATAGCACTGGATGTACATAAAGGTCATAGACAGAGAGTGTGTGTGTTTGCGGGGGGTCATATTATCAACAGTGACACATAGGGATGGGAATTGATAAGAAATTATTGATGACAGTGCCATTATCGATTCTTTTTATCAATCTGATTCTATATTGATTCTCTTATCAATTCCCGATCAGAGTAAAATAACTAAATATTAATTTATCACTGATTATAATTTTGTGGACATGTGATTAGACTTGGTTAGCTACATAAGATAAAAACAGTAGTCCTAGTCCCTTTCAGCACCAAAAGCAGCTCTTTTAACCGAATTTGTCCTCCGCATTAATCTTTGCTGCCTGGACAGCGAGCCTGAATGGGGTTTGTCATTCCGGAGCTGCCTTAGAGGAGCTATTGTTGTCACCCTGTCTGTCGTCTTTTAAAATGGATGAAACAAACGTCCTACATAATTTGTTTACATTTCAGAAAATTCGCACATGTAAGTTAAGGCACCGTAGTTAAAGTTACCCACGTCTTTGGAGACCACGGAGCGCTAAGAGTTGAACACATGGCATTCTTGGAAATGAATGCCGTGTTGAGAGCTTAAATGTTTAAGCATGTTGCTAGTGTCACCACCCTTGCAAGTTTAAACGGCTTTCCACTGGTTACAAACTGCACAAAAGCCATCTTTCCTACTAACATGTTTTCACAATTATAGCTGGCCTTGGACCACTTCTTCCGCTATGCTTCTCCTGTTTAATATCAGAAGGATATGTCCATTCCTTTCCACACAGGCTACCCAGATACTTGTTCAGTCCCTCGTCATCTCCCGCCTTGACTACTGCAACTCTCTTCTAGCGGGTTTACCACTGAGCGCCATTCCAATTCTCTCCAATTCTCCAGCACTGCTCGACTGGTCCCACCACCCCTCAAGGCACAAGGAAGACACACATCTCGGCTCTTCTCTGTTCTGGCAGCGTGTTGGTGGAATGAACTCCCCTAAGATGTCTGAAAAGCTGAATCATTGAATGTCTTCAAACGATGACTTAAAACAAACCTTTTTCAGAAATATGAGAAAAGAAAAAAAACTGCACTTTCCCAACAGAGTATTAGACCGATGGTATTCATAGCCTCGGTTTTATTGAACTAGTATCAGGAAAATTCATTATTCAAATTCATAGATTCTTAAAGCACTTATGTAAGTTGCTCTGGCTAAGGGTGTCTGCCAAATACTGTAAATGTAAATGTAGTATATAGGAGTAAATAACACATAAACAACAGAGACAAATAATGAGTATTTATGGAGTGCAATTACAGTGCAAACGATGTCTGGTACGTGGCCTGACCTCGCACTCGGACCACAATCTGCACTCTCAACTGTGTATATATAAATATAAATTACTGTTTTGGGAAAAATGACCCCCCCCACATCACACATGGACAGAGCCTCCCAGCCAGTGGGGGGCGCTGTGGGTAACTCCTCCCCTGCTTAACCTCTCATACCCCAGTGTTAATAGCCCTGTGAACATCACTCCCAACTGACACGCAGCACACATTTAGGATTAACTCTGAATTTTTTAATGACAGAAAAATTTTTCCAGGAAGATAAAGGTAAGAATTGCAGTTTAGTAGGGGGTGGGGGGGGCGGTCCTGCTATACCTGTTTGCTTTTGCATGGATATGTGTGTGGGGTTTCTCAGAGGGGGGTGGTGTTTGGGGGGCGGGGGGTGCATTTACTTGCCCAGTGAGGCCCCATTAGGCACTTTTGTGTGACAAAAGGTCGACCTGCTGCAAACAGGACGGTCCCCGGATCCTGGAGTGCTTCCCGTGATTGTTCGTCAGAGGGGGGCTCCCGACCTTATGGGATACCTGGAGCTTTGCTCATTTTCATCTGAATGGTCTGCCGTGACGGCCCACAGCCATTAGACCCAATAAAGACCCCTGATTAGGCTGTGGAGGGCCAATGACATCGGCACAGTACTCTTAATCAGTATTTATGACGCATAGTTTACAATAAACGATGGGAACCCCTCTCCCCCCCGTTAGTTTTGGTTTTGGAAAACTTCTGAGCCCCCATCACCATTAACCGTAAGCCCATCAGTGTCAACAGATCCTCCCGGATATCAAACAGCCAATCAGCTGCCTGTTTCTCTTTTACTGCCGCCCTGTAAGTATTTATTAATCGAATCACAGCCATACATTTACGTTCAATTTACTAGAACAAATGGACGAGAAGAGACGCTAGAAACGACGGCATCCTGGTTCCGAGTGCTTTGCGTGCCTGTTTAATGTTGGGCAGACGAACCCCGAACAAGGGAGATGTTTCCTGAGACAGAGCAGATGATAAACGTGGATATAAATGAATAGCAGATATGAACAAAACAGTATTTCACCCCGTGGCATCTGTTTAAAATTAGCAGTGCCGGAATATTTAAGTTAGCCGATGGCTGGTTTTAATATTGAGTCCGGAAGTGAGCATGCGGTCAGTTAGTGGTAAGACATTTGTTGAGTCTGCAGCCAGGGGTGGAAAGTTCAGGTCCAGAAATCCAGACCAAGACTGTTTCAACCAACCAGTTGAGTATAAAGAGTCACAGTCACAAAGAACTCAACTGGTTGGTTGCCACAATATCTTGGTCTGTATTTGTACTTTCTGGACCCAAACTTTTCACCTTTGTCAGCAGCTACGCAATGGCGCTGCCCCTACAAGAATCAGGCGCGACGTGTTGTTTAAGTTGTAAAGACATCTCACAGCATCGAAAGCCTGACACACAACATGTGAAAATGGGGGAGGGCCCAGTTACCCATTCTAGGGTAATATAAAAGTGTGGCTGTCGACTGGGTCAGCAGGAGGCCATTTGTTTATTGAAGGGATCATCACAGCCCAATGAGTCCCAAAAAAACCTGCAGGTCAAATGCTGCCCGGTTCTCATTGGATGGCACAGTCGCTTGGCTCCTCCCATGCAGCACTGTCATTGACACCCCACAACTTAAACTTGGGTTAATTCTTTGGGAGGCTCTGTCGGCCAGGCATCCCTTGTGGAATTTTCCCTGCCCCCGGATAACGACGCATGACTTTCTTGGAGGGGCAGTTAAAAAGGGTGGGTTGGGGTATAGAAAAGCTCGATTGAAGAAGCCAACGGACCTAAGATTTAATGGAAGACTGTTGAGAATCATCTTCTGGGGAGTCTCACACAGACTGTCTTGCAAGACTCGTAGTCTCTGACTCGGTGCTTTGGTGGTCTTATCACATTGGACGTTCGCCAACCGCGGTCCTGGACTTGGCCCGCCGGTAGACATCTTGTCGATGGGGAGCGTGGCGGTGCTGCTGGTGCTGTTACTCGCCCCGCTGGCAGAGGCCCGGCCTGCCCACGGGTTCCGGCACATGGATTGGCAGCGAGCCGCGCCTCGGCAGGGCAGCTGCCCAGAATGCCGACCGGAGCAGTGCCCTCCAGGGCCGCGCTGCCCGTCCGGGACGACGCGGGATGTCTGCAGCTGCTGCTGGGAGTGTGGCAATGGCGAGGGGCAGCGGTGTGACCCAGACACTGCTTCCGGAACCTTCTACGGCCGCTGCGCAGAGGGCCTGCGTTGCCGCTCTCCTCCGCGGGACCCCATCTCCGGGGAGACGTCCAGGGCCCAGTGCGCGTGCAATCGGCAGGAGATGCTGTGTGGATCTGATCAGAGGACCTACGAGAATATGTGCCAGCTCCGTGCCGCCCGGGACCGGCGGGGCGATGACGCCAAGCTCTCGGTGGCTCACCACGGGCCCTGCAAGGCCAGTAAGTCTGTCTCCACTGGCGTAGCTCCCAATCTCACACTCACTAGCAAGGCCTCTATCATATCCAGTACACAGCGGCACGCTGACTACTTAACTCACATCTATGACTGTAATTTAAGCTACAGGAAGGAAATTACTAAGGAAATACTATCACTTTACTAATTAATGTACCTTTAGGTACCTTGCTGCAAAAGTGGAGCTTGGGGGGGGGGGGCAATGGCCACTACTTTGTGGTTTCGGTTTTATTTTCTTGACTCCCTGTTACTACCCCCCCGGCTGAAAAAAAGCCCCAGAGTAATGGAGCGATTGGCTTCAGCAGTTTTCCTTAACAAGATGATTGTTTAAAAGTAACCGTTAATGATGAGCTTCGCCATCATCAGCAGAAACAGGCAGCACAGAGAAGGTACCTGGAAAGGAGCTGCACAGAGAGTGAGCGCGCATAATGCTTCCCAGGAAACCGGTGTGCCGTCGTGTCTCTTAAAACATGAAGGACTTATAGCGTTTATTTGCAGGGTAAGTCCTGCAAAATGCTGCCCCCCCCCCCAAATCACGCCACTATAACCTTCAGCCTCAGCTTATTATTTTCCCTACAGCTGCCGTCAGATAAGAAGTCGATGTTAGTTCTGCTCGGGGGAGGATTCCCGCGGTGTAGGAGGTGTGACCAAACACAAAGCCTTCATACTCTGCTCATGCCATTAGATGGAAATGAATGCAAATGCTGGGCAAATATGAAACCTCCTACCCAAGCCACGGGAAGCTGTTTCGTCCGTCTCTGCAGGTTTTCATGATGGGGTTGCCTGTCTGACTTCGGCTAACGCCGGTTTTGCCCCTCCTGTGGTCGTGAAAGCTATAGTAATGGTGCGTTCCTGTTACCTCGGAGGTCGGAACTCGGAACTGGGAATGACGTCACGCACGAGTTCATCGCGTTCCAGTACAACAAGTCAGAAAACCATTTAGCGATGCCGGGGACTACAAGTACCTTAAACCTGACAGGTTATCCGGCTAAGCGGGAAATCCCAATATCACAGTATTTTGTGCATAAAAACACCCTAGCAACATGTCCACAGGTAGTGGCTGGACAATATGGCGTGTCGACCAATTTAATGAGCCGCAAAAGACGCGAGTGCTAATAAAACCACAACAACTTCTGGCGCAGCCATCTTGAATTCTGAAGTTGGGGTTGTGTCAGTTCCTCCGAGGTCACGACTTGAAATTCCAACTTCAGGGAGCGTTCCAGTTGCAACTTCCGGTCGTGAACTTGGAATTTACAAGTTACGAGTACAACTGGAACGCACCATAATTTACTTAAAAACAGCTGTCACTTTTTAGCTAATTATTTAATCTAGTACGGTATGCTGGAATCAGGAATTTCTTCTGCAGGTTGCAGCTTTTTTTTACCCTGGACATTGGGGTCCTCCTCAATTAAATGGCTGAGAGGTAAGGGGCAGGAGGGGTCCCCACAATGTATTTTGCTGGGTGACAAAGTTTGCTCGCCCACATACCCCAGATTTGGCAGATGACAAGTCCAGGCTGGATACAATGTATATTTATCCTGAGCCATGTTTCAATATACTCAATTTATTTCACATACTGTATGTTAAACATTTGATTTGTCTAAGTTTGTGTCTGTAATAATTCAGTCCCCGCCTCCTGATCTCAGAGGTAATGGAATCATTTTACAGTTTAACTAATGAATGGAGAATGTTTGTTGTTCTCTCTTCTAGAGCCAGTTATTGTCTCTCCTCCACGTGATGTCATCGATGTGGAAGGAAGTGACATCATCTTCAGCTGTGAGGTCTTATCTTACCCAATGGCTGTAATTGAATGGAAGAAGGAGGGTAACAGTGTCTTCCTGCCTGCTGATGACTCCAACATGGTGGTGCAGGTACAATATAGTCTGTTTTCTTTTCGTGGAGATTCATACAGTTTAAATAGACAGCCTCAATGTGAGACAGTGTTTGTTTGTATCCGTAAGGTAGGTGACAGGCCTAAGACATGTAGGGTTTCATTCCAACATCTCCTCTATGTACGTAGAGCTGGCAGTTCCTACATGTCACTTGCAGGCTTTCTTCTGTAATGCCAAAGCGTGTAGCTAGACCAAGCGGTGCCACTGAAATGACTCACAGGCCTTCGATAGATTAGGGGACTCCAGGCCTTGTGGCCTCTGTGGCCTGGGATACACTCTGGGCGACCCGGGATCATTTTGTGAAAGATGAACTGTACTACAGACTACCATTTAGACGCCCTTTTGAGGAGTACTACAAGCACACCTATGTCACGTGACACTTCTCCGCATCCCCTGTACAGACACAACAGGCTGTAACTCAACCCAGAAATGAGGCAGTAGCTAAAAGGTGGCCCCCTGTTCCCATCTCCTGCCCAAACACCAGGCTCATGGAGGCCCCCGCCGCTTTGAACAAACCGGCTGGCTCCAGATCCAGACCATCCAGCGGGCGGACCAGGGGGTGTACACGTGCACCGCCAGGAGTCCATTCGGGAAGGTGTCTGCCGCTGCCCGACTGCAGGTTCTGGATAGAGGTGCGTCCACCAGGCCTAATGGGGAGTGTATAAGTGAAGGCCAGGGGCCGGCAGGGCGAAGCCCCCCCCTCTGCAAATAGGCCGCTGGCCCAGTTAATGGAGATCTTCTTCAGAACTTCCCCAGAGGGCTGGATTTTTAACTTAGACGGGGCAATTAGCAAAAAGGCTAAAGGCTGCTGTTTTGAAGTTGCCTCAAACTGACACTGAAATAAAAGCTCTGAATTAAACATAACGGTGGGGAAGACGGAGGCCAGGTACATCTCTGCCTGCACATCATCCGCTCCGGCAAACGCTCGGCATAAACAGACAGCGGTGATATTTCTGATTTCCTCTGCTGTCCCTCACACTAAAGCTTTTCCGTAAAAAGGGCCGTTCGGACATAAGTGGCCACAACTGAGCATTTTAGTCAACCGACGGAGGCAGTCCGTACAAACAAATACCTTAACCGTAGCCTCCGATAGTCTACGATGCGGAGGGACGGCATTCGTATCAACGGCGAACGGCAATCGATCCCCTTATCGCGCCATATCATCTGAACTCGAGCAAAGGTGAACTTGGCATTCCGAGAAATTTCACGGAGATAACCTTACTCTGCCTCGGGCCCCTGTGTGTTTTTTCTCTCCGAATTGGAAAGGTGCATTAGTGTTGACAGACAGTCAGGGGAGATGGAAGACGATGGTAGATTAGACAGGCAGGGGCTGGATGTGTGTATTATGTGGCAGGCGGAATTGTGGACGTCTTCTGTCGATCCCTCGCTATCTGCTCCTCTGGGGCGTCCCACTTCTTCCAGCTATTGGAGGGATAGGATTTTTCTCTTTGGTTTTCCCGGAATTGGGACTATTAGTTGTCTGTTGGGCTGGGCGATGTGAAAGGTGACTCTCGGGCAGACAGAGGGACATTTAGGCTTCATTTTATCCTCCCTCGCAGAAGAGAGGGATGTGGTGGAAGACAGTTTAATTTTTCTATTTATGTTTTTTTTTTTCCGGTTATATGTATTTGCTTTCAGGAAATGGGAGCAAATCAGAAAGAGTGGGAATGCGTACGTTTCAGAAGCACTTTTAGGTGCACTTAGTGCAAATAGCCATTGATTTGTTTAACCGGCATGGTCATGATGGACTTAAACCCCAAACATTATTTAGCCTTTTATAAAAAAGCCCATAGCTAATGCTAAATTCCTTTCCTTTTTCCTGCTGTCATATTGCTGACACCATTGCTATTATTTGTGTACTTTGTTTCATATTACCGCTGGTAACCGTGTTTGACAGAGCCTTATTAATAAAACTATTTATTGGCTGGTACTGTACCCTTATCATGTGCCCTGTGCTTCCTGCGACAGGCCGAGTTCTGTCACGCAAAATGGGAGGATGCTTTGTATAAAACTGTAAGTCTGCAGTGAGCGTTTCTTCAGAGCGGGACGGTATGAATTCAAATCATTCCGGAATGTTCTGAATAGCACCTAAATTAGGTGGTCGTTAATAATTATGAGCACCACTGGAAGTGAAGTGCCCTTCTTTTGGGGACCAGCGCCTCACCATGTCGCTGTTATGTTTTAAGACGCTCTGCATAAACGTACAGCTTGCACGAAGTAGCTCAGCTAACCCCTCTGTCTAAACTCGCTGATAGTCTGTGCCCATTCATTTAGCCGTTTTACTGGAGAATAGGGGGTTAAGTACCATACGCAGGATCATTAGCACCTTGGACTAGCAAGCGCAGGCTACATGTCACTATCCTTAAACACTACACCTCCTGTGTCACAGTTTGGCACGGAAAGTGAGGCAGGCTGTGTATCGGTGGTGCTCTATCACTGTGCTGACACAGCAGGTCGATATTGCAGATTCTACGCCGGAGCGTCAGCAGCTGCAGGACCCCGGAAGTCACAGCCTCTCGGACGCCGAAGACGACGAAGACTACGGAGGCGAGGCGAGCGGATATTCCTACTAAAAACGCCAAAAAGAGAGACTCTGATACCTGCTTTTACGTGAAGATCTCAGGAGCAGCCAAACACGCATTATGTCAATGTAATATTGGTACTCAGCTTCATTATAAATAGCAGATGTTTTTCTTATGTGTTATGACAGCAGGATTTCTATTATAGGGAAGAGGAGAAATGTAAATAGATATATCTATATTTGTTCATTTGTTCATTATGGCTGGCTTTCCTGACTTAAATCTTAAATGCAAACAGTCTAGCAGTTTCCTGAAGATTTAGTAGAACATTCCCTATAAATCAGCCTTTCTCAATCCGGACTTCTGAGGCCTCCAGGTGGTCCACATTTTTGCTCCCTCCCAGCTCCTTGCCAGACAGTCCACATTTTTGCTCCTGGACTGTCTAAGGCTCCCTGAAGACCGCATTGCTGCAGAATCGCGGCTATAAATGATCTAGTAGGAATCGCCCCCACATGTAAAGGAAAAGTATTAAGCAAGAACAGCATGTATTTTGCGTCTAACATTTATGTTGACCTAGTCCATACCACTGAGGATTATTAACAGTAACTAGGCCATCAAGTATTAGACAGTACTACAATAATCACTAGAGAGTGTTGGTATACAAATCTGTAGAATATCTATTAATAAAAAGATCAAAATATCATAGAGAGTGTAATCACCAATAGAAAGCAATGGGACACACGTGCACGCAAATATAATTACGGTCAGCTTTAATATAATGGATGTGGTGGTTCCAACACTTCAGTGACAGCCATCATCCTGAGATTTTCATGTACATGAGTGCCTTGAGTTTACAGAGAGCAGTGTGATAAAAAAAGATTAATGAGCGGGCGGAGGGGAATGGCCAGACTCGTTAAAGCCATCCGGAAGGCTTCGAGTGCAAAAATCATCATGGAGCAAACTTTCCTCCAAGTTTCCGGAAGTATCCTGCACTCATAATATTCAGGCATTCCCATAGACACCTGAGGGTCCTACTCAGTGCTAGGCAGGTATACCTAATAAAGTAGCTGTTGGGTATAAATATCGGCACGCAGTTTTAAGACGGACAGTAAAACTATTTAATTCCCAACGTTTTTCTTATGAAGTGTAATATATTTGAGAATATTTCATAGAAAATAAAACGTTCCCTATATTTCCAACAAAGTCATTCAATCTTATTGGATCGCAAGAATTCCGCAAGCTGTCCATATGCCCCAACTCCAAATTACAAAGGACGGCCCTGAAAGTTTGCTCTGTTCCTGGTATGTCTGCTGTTAGCCTCCCATGTCCCGAAGGCTGGGGCATCTCGTTGTCCTTAAAGATCGGGCCCGGCTGCAAGAATAAAAAGCACACAGGTTAAGTTGTTTGAAAGCCCCGGGATTAAGAGGTATTTTACACTTTAGAATTTGGTTTTGCAGGGGTTTGTGTTTCTTCTTATTGATTGATGCTCCACTATCGATGCATAATAGAAAAGCACTCAAAGCAAATGCAGGGTTATGGCCTTGCCAGGAGAGACGGCAGGCGGAGAGCAGCACACCGGCATTATTGGCCCATAAAAGATCCCCAGGGAAGCGGATGCCGTTTGGATCAGCGCACACCAAATACCCAATTAAAAAAGACTTTAAATCTCTCCGCTTTCCGAGGTGGAAATCAATCAGAATTCAATCTATTTAGCTAGGATTCCAACAGAGAAGGAAATTGTTCATAATCAGTCAGAAAGGTGACAACTTCTTAAAGGGCAGACAGCAATACAAGCAGGTGTTTCCTTTCAGGTCCTCTCGGCATCGGGCAGCCGAGAAGCGAAGCCGCAATTCGTCTAGCGCCGGCAAAGCTTGCGAGTATAACGTTTGCACGATGTACCGGAGCGGGGCCCTTTATCCAGCATTAATCGGTCCCCTAAAGTCTTCTGCTGGCCAATGGTTTGCTGAGGTATCAAAACAAAAGCTCTTCAGGTAAAATGGCACAGCCCCGGCTTGAAGAAACAGCGAGAAAAGCGTTAGCCTGAGGCCGGCCGTGAAGTGCGGCTCAACTTAAAAGAGCTGGGATTTTGTTAACGCCAAGCCGCTGTGAAAATTGCCCAATAACAAGATGATTCATTTTTCACAATGGTGTAACTCAATATTAGCGCGAGTGCCCTACTCGATGGCCGTGTTGCACTGAATAAACTCGTCCCCTGTTACTCTTTCCAGCCTCGCCAAATCGCCTTAATGGCCCTTTTCCGAGGGGAACGCCGTGGCTCCCGCGGACCCCACTGCAGAGCGGGAATGGGAGCCGGTTTGCCCCGGCCGGTAACATTATGTTCGGGGGTCACATGGGGTCAAGGGTCACCCAAAGAAGACCTCGATTAATGGATGTCTCAATATGTAGAGTCGTATTACCAGCTCTGCTGTCTGACCTGGCAGGGAGGAAGGAGAGAGTCTCTTTCTTGATGAGTGGCAATGGTACTTTATTTTATAATGGCTGGTAGGAGGGATATAACCGGCATCTGACAACCAACAAACACCATCGGCTTTCAGAAGCCTTGCAACTATGAAACTTTGCATGATGAATATGTTCATGAATATATAACTCTTAAATGGGTATTTTTCCTTGTGTAATCCACTGCAAAAACTACTTTATAAGTTTATTAATATGATCAAAAGTAACAAATAAATTAGCATAAACATGAACTGGGTAGAATGATAATAATTTCATAATAAGAATAATTCTTCTATCTAAAAAAACTGAATGACTTCAGAGAGAATTACTATCACTATTGAAAAAAAAAACCCATGCACGTTGTCTTTAAGGATAAATGAAATGCCATTATTGGATTAAGATATGCATTGTGATGGAGTGTGCAACGTGAGCTCGATCCTGAAAGTCTAACATGTGAAATAAAAACTCACTTATTCAATAGCAATACCGGCCATGAATGATATCAGTTTTAAAGGAGAAGAGAACATCTGCGGAAGCCTTTTAATGCTTATTAGTCAATACATGCTAAATGTACACTTGAGAGATCAATGCAGATATATTGACTGTTTATGTGCCATAAGTGACTCCTGCTTCAGGGAGAGATTTACTTATAAAGCACCTTCTTTTGTGCACTAAGTGGGTTTTTTTTAATGAGTGTCAGTATTTGATGGTATCAGGATTAAGTTGTGTAACAGTAGTGCTGAAAATGTATAGAAAAGTACTTATCATGGCATAAGTTAACAGAAGATATCATACATATAGGAGCACTAATATCTGTACTAAAATAGAAGAAATTACACATGTTTGTATCTCTTGTGAAGTCTTTATTTGATTGGAACATTTGGTCACGGTTTTTTCTTCTTGCATTTACAAACGCTGGGCACCAGGGGGCAGAAATTCCACTATAATCCCCCGCCATTTTCATTGGCCCCGTCTCCAGGCTTGCTGGCATTTAGATTATGGATCTCGGCTCTTCTCATTAAGATGACAGTAGCTGAAAAATGTCTCTGTCTACCTTGGTCACAAAGCAATAAAGAAACCATATTCTTCCACGCGGTTGTTAATTATGTGAGCCAGGGCAAAATAGTTTTTTTTTTAATTGATAAATGACCAGTTTAGAGAAAATAAAAGGTTGTGGCTGTCTTGCCAGACATGAGGCCAAATTATTTATTTTTGAAGAAGATTTGTCTTCTTCTGTGTGAAGCTGTCTCTGCAACTTGCTGAAGAAATAAAGTTGTTAATCACAAATCCACAACAAATTACCATTTTAACCGCCCATCCATACATGTCTGGAATTTATGTAGTATCTAAGGAAGTAGCTGTCTGACAGATTAAAAAGCATTACGATTAAATTTGAAAATTATCCAGCAGTCATACAGTCAGTCATTAACTGCAAATGCAAGTCCATGTTTCTCTCAGTCTTGTTTAAAAAATGTGCTCATTGATGCATTGTGTAAACAATTTCCTACTTCATCCAAAATATGAATTCATGATTCTCTTCATTCATGAATATGTTGGAATAATGTTAAAAAAATAACTTTACAGTTATGGTGGTAGATTATATTTCTGTAACTGATTAATACGACTGGCTTTATTAATTTATTTTAATTAGATTGTTTCAGTTTCGTAGTTTTACATTAACTGAACTTGCTGGTACATATTTTTCCCATATGTTAATAAAAAGAATATACTGTGATATTTGAAAACTCTTTATCTTCACAATTTAACACGACGTAAATCAACTTCACCGGCAGAGAGATATTCCCAGTTACTTTCCCGATATTTGGTAATTCGATTCCTTCAAAACATACAAAGCAAGTTATTTTAAAATATTGATGCTAGTGAAAGGAAAGTATGCGCTCAAAAAAAGATAAATCGAGATCCAGACGTTGTTTACAATTCCTGCACATTTCACAGTGTTATGAAAAAAATGCTAGATAGTATAACGGTCCTGGGAAAACGGGAAGATATATAATGTGGGTCAATATGAGCTGCGGAGCGTCTTTATCTGCGGATCGAGATGCCCCCGGTCGCATGCTGGTAGCGTCCTGAGGCGGACGCGGAGCATCAGCACGGCGGCCTGGCCCAGGCGGCTCGGCTTTCGCTGCAACAACCGGGTGCTTTTTACACTTTTTTTAATACTTTACCCGCACTCGGAGTCCCTGCTTTACGGTGTTACTTACACCATTCGCGCTTTTAGCGCAAATAGCGAAACTATCGCTTTTCCCCTGCCCCCACCCCCCTACCCAGCATTCAAAAATAATGAGATTAGTTTAAAACCAGTTATCCATCCATCCATCCATCCATCCATCCATCTTGTATAATCACTCATCCAGTACTGGGTTGCTGTGAGCTTGGTGTATATGCCAGGTAATACTTGGTAATCTTGGTACCCTGTCCACTTGTGGGCCTAAAGTTAAGTCTTAAAAGCAGTAACAGTAAACAGAGACTGTGCATTGTTCACATTGGTATTGCAGTGGAGATTGCTGTTGACTGTTTTTATTACTCAATTCCTATTTAAAACCTTTAGATGTGGAAAAGGGATCGAGGCTTCCTGTCCTGTTGTAGATGGCTTGCCTTTAATGGGCAGTTTCTAATTGAATTACGGTCCTGAATATGATAATCGTTTCGGAGCCGTTAAACGTCCTCCGTAAGTGAGCACAGACTGTCGTCAGGGTCAATGGCACTCAGGTCAGTGGGGACCGGAGAAGGTGGGACCGACAACTGTCGCTTTCAGTGGGGGAGGGGTGGGGGGGGGGCGCGACATATGATAAAAACTCACATCTGGACCCTCGGTTCAAAAAAACTTGTAGACCTTCACTGGGTCACTGTTTTCCAGGCTGTTCAGGAGACTGTAGGATGCAATAAAGAAGGAATAATGTCACATACGGGTTAAATGCAGAGGACACATTTTGTTGTTGTGCTGTGCTGAGGTGTGTATACAATGACAATTAATCAACCTCACCATAAAACAGCATGGAAGGTTATCCAAATCTGGGGTTTTGTTTGGAGGTTTTTTCATACGTATGAAGTTTGCCGCTAACAACCTCTAGCTATGAAGCTGGGAGACCCAGTCACACCCACCATGGGGGACAGGAACAACTGTGTTTGTTTGACACTCTCCCAATTAGACGAATAATTCGAACCTCAGTCTCTGGATAATTATGCCACACTGCACACCATGTGGCCATGGAACCTGCGAACACCTTCTTCCAGCTAGACTTTTGTCTTAAATGACCCTCTTCACATTATTGATAACTTTCAGACACAGCACCAGGAGGCTCAAAACCTTCAGAATATGTGAGCCAAACTGGATTAGGTAATGGGTTAGGGGTTTTCCGGAATGCACAGCGCCACCTGCTGCAGGGAGGACCAACACCATGACAGAGACTTTTCAGGAGCATCATGGTCGAGATTACCAGGCATTAGGAGGCTAGGGGAGCATCCCCCTGAGACAGCCCGCTATTGGATGGTGACATCAGGAAGTGGCGCCATTGGACATGTTCCCCTCGCCGTGCTCCCGTGGCCCTGTGTCACGGAGGCGGAAATGGAGGAGAGTGCTTTCTTGCGGATGCAGGCGCACGGCGCAAATGCGATTATCAGGGAGAGACACGGGGGCAACGAGTGTTAAATGCACAAATGTACAAAAAGTGATATTTTATTACACCGAAAAGCTCTCAAAATCACAGGAAAAAGCTGAAAAACTGGAAATGGAGACGTCGAAACCCTGTTACCCGGCGGGTAATTTACTTACGTCTGACGTGTCCTGTCATTTGCGCTTTCAACTTTCGTTTCATGACCCGTGATTTGATTTGCAGGGGCGGGGGGGAATTAACATTTTGAAAAACCACTTTGTTGTCGTAATTGGTCAGTTTCAAGAGGGACTCGGGCATGAGTAATTCTTTTACAGACGATTCTTCGGCCTCTGTTTTAATTGGCCCGTTTATACGGTAAGAAACGCGTCTGTTTCTTTTCAAGGGACGAGGCATTTTTGTTCCATGCAGCAAGCCATGGGCAGTAATTAGATAAGAGAAAAAACAATGAAGATGATTTATACGGCGCATTAAAGAGAGGGAACAGTGGCCAGTTCTTTCTTTCGCTCAGACAAAACAGAAATGTGTAAATCCGGGAAACTGTTTAAACAGAATTTTTTAATAAAATTATTTTAAGTGCATCTAAAAATACCTTGTGTGAAAGTATAAATTAATATATAGCATACAAATAAAACATTATTATTGTTTTTCTCTGTTTAATTTGCTGTTTAATGCTAAAATTATTGCACTTGACCAGAACAAAAATCTGCTCATTAGTAAATCATTTTAAATTGTTTAAAATTCATTTTTAGACTGTGATGTTATTTTTGCAAAGGGCCTATTCCTGAATATTTGCAATAACTGCATGCATGATTTAAAGACTGCTACGTTTCAACATGCAAAAAAATAACATGGCGTGAGATGGGGTGTGGGCGTTTCAGGGAGTGGGGGGTAACATCACATCTTCCCAATTCTCGCTCCTTGTAAAAGGCCGGCTCTTTTCTCTCGTCTGCCAGTAATCCCGCGCAGGCCCTGATGCCTATCCTGGCACAGGATTATTGCCTGTCCCATGCCTCTTTTGATTCCTTTTAAACCTTTCAAAACTTGTGGCAGAAATTGCTTTCTTCATTATATAAGCATCTGCTAGCTTTATACCCCAAACCTGAGGCTCATGGACCCCTAGGTAAGTTGTCGTGGATGGATGTATGGAAAAATGGAATTTAACCTCCATCCTGTTCTTGTTCCTTCCTGCTCTATCCTCCGTCTTTTCTGTTACATTTCTTCCCGGGAGAGATAACATCGCAGCAGCTTTGCCGGGTCCATCACAGACGCATCCTGGGTGCTGTTTAGTGCACACGGCGGCCAGGATTGCTTCAGCTGGAACTGAGAGGGTCTCTTCATGGTTTTCACACCCGTTGGGGAATGCGCCATCCACCTAAGAAAACAGCAATAGAGTTGCCAAATAATAATTTCAAAATATATATCCTTCATAAATCTTTTTCTTAATGTTTTCATAAGAGCAAGGCCCAGTCCCAGAGCCCATTAAAGTGTTTCTGTAAGGAGCGACAGCACGCTGTGTCAGCGGGGGCCCCCGCAGGACGTCAAAATAAACATAAAACAAAGTCATATTATCTAGGGGGCAGCAGTCAAGCCGATTTCGAAATGTACGTGCTGAAACTCAAGAAGAGCAAGAACGCTTGGACTGTGTCAGGCTTCTTACTCGCAATTGACATGGGGCCAGGTGTTATGGGGGGGTGGAGCGGGGAGCATCGTGGCTTTCTGGGTGAATGGACAGCCGCCCCCCCCCCCCCACCATGAGGATTGCATCCCCAGCGGTCCAGGAACATGGCAACCCAAAACCTCCCATAGTGTGTGACAGTGTGCCCTGTGATGAGCTGTCCTACAAACCCCATAGTGTGTGACAGCGCGCCCTGTGATGAGCTGTCCTACAAACCCACCGAGACCCTGTGTTGGGTAAGTAAGGAAGATGGATGGAGGGATGGATCCATGTTATCAGTTTATTCACTGGACTAGAGGGGGTGTGGATGTACCTGAAGTGGGCCGGAGTCAGGTGACAAGCTCATCCTGTCACCTGCACCTAATTACTGACAATATGACACAAATCTGTCTTGCCTCTCCAGAACAGCCCACTCCCAGACTTTGTCGCCCTTGCCCAGAAACTTGTCTCCTTCATTTTTTCCGGTTTCCTTTTTGGTGAAGTTGAAGTTTTTGGTCTTTGCAACCCCCCGCCCCCCGTCCTCCGTTCCCCATATAGCGTCAAACTGGTCCAACCTGAATATATCCTACATAATGTTGTCTTCCACATCTTGACATGTCCTCTGCCCACCAGAGCCCTCAGGTGATAGATGGCTTTGTATTAGAAAACCCAAGGTGCAGCGGGATTCGGGGATA
This sequence comes from Petrocephalus zakoni, assembly GCA_026774425.1. NCBI lineage: Eukaryota > Metazoa > Chordata > Actinopteri > Osteoglossiformes > Mormyridae > Petrocephalus > Petrocephalus zakoni. Next base: position 1,368,393 of record JAODKN010000016.1, on the reverse strand, counting down.
CGTCAGGAGGAAGCCCCTACTTTGAGTGCTAAAGATCTTCAAAGCTGCCACTTTGAGAAAAGTATGGAACACTCCCATTTATTAATCAATTTTTAAGTAACCACAGCCCCCCATTGGGTATGCAGAAAAGAGATTTAAATTTAACATTTTCTTAATGAGATGATAAAAATATATTTTCATGCTGCTTTGCTTCTACATTAACTCTAGGTATGGCGTCTTAGATAAATAGAGTCTAACCTTCTATTCTTCTTCTGTAACCATTTGCTCTATTCTAGGGTCACAAGGGGTCGAAGACCTGTGGATGCAAGGCAGGGAGCAGCCCAAGATGGGGTGCCAACCCATCACACCCTCAAACCTCAATGTGTCTTTGGACTGTGGGGATAAACCAGAGCACCTAGCGGAAACCCAACAACAACATGGGGAGAACATGCAAACTCCACACACGGAACCCTGGTCACAGAGGCGTGAGACAGCAGAGCTAACTACTCCACCAAAGTCCCCCCCCCCCCATCCAGCTGTTTGAATCTAATCTACCGACTGATTTTGAACTTTGAAATGATCAAGAATTACCATGAATGGCGATTCCGATTCAGTTGCATCCTGCATTATTTTTGTGTCCGTGCATACGTGTCACATATGTGGGTACACGCGTGCCCTCTGCCTCAGCCTGGCCTGGCCTGCGAGTGCCCGTGCAGTGAGCAGCCAGCGATGGATAACCACAGGGCCCCGCTGGATGTAGGCAGATCATTAACCTTAATTATCCGGCTAATCTAGTTCCAGGCAGTACAGAATAAACAGCCTGGGCCATTAGCAAGGGTGACTGTCAGCCGACAAGTGGCCTGTAGCTTCTTGGCGATGATACAGCCCCTCGGGGGAGATCGGCCTTTTCATGACTGATTGCTGACTTATCCCTTCCACCTGACAGCGGACGGGGGGGTGTGCGAGGGGTTGAGGGGCGGGCGAGAGGCTGGGCAGCGGGACGACTACACTTTGGCACCCCCCTTTCCGACTTTTATTTGTTTTCGGCTCCTTTCATGTACCCAGATGGTGTTCATCAGGACTAATTTCCTGCCCGCCTCCCCTTGGCCCAAAGGCTCCATTTCAGCTTAACCCCATAAACCCCCCCCCCCCCCCTTTGTTGGCATTGGCTGTCCTGTACTCTCTGAAATCGTCACAAATTCTACGGTTGCCTCTCCCTGACCACAACAAAAAGAAACGCTGTTTCCAAACGCAGGCTTTCTGCGGCTCACTGCAGGTTCATTATAGACCAAGCTAATAGACGCTTTTCTGATGACTTCTGTAAGTGCAACGGGAGCACATTAATTTTCTGCTTATGGATATCGACGTGCGGACAGACATGGGCCTCACCACAAAACGGCCAGTTCTCATGTGTGATTTCAAAAGACGCTACGGTGTTTTATGACATTAGCAACCGTATTCCAAAACCACAGAGAACCATGTTGACCGAAATCCTCTCTCGGCTGTTATGGTGAACATCGCTGTTTATTCACACCTGTATCCGTACTAGCTCTGTCAAGGACATCTTCATCGCTGGTCAGGACTGACATCTGATAGACTGACAGCTTCATTTGGGCTTGGGATGTAGGGTGTTTGTTCGAAAAAGTAAAATCAATCTCTGTGCCCGTGATCCAGATCCAGTTCACACCCTCCCACCCCCATCCCATGCTTCAGATCAGGTTAAAGATGTTGAGGCACGTTGAACATCTCAGAGCAGCCCCACACTGGAATGTGCTAGCAGGCCTCAGGCATCTGTTCACATCTCCCCTTATCTGGCCATCAAGCCAACAGTAACCATCTAAGACTAATCACTGCGTGAGAAGCAAAACAAGCAGCCCTCGGAATTAAACGACGCATTAGCTCACACTCATCACCGTGCGTACGTTTATGCCAAATTCCTCCTCCTGCTGAACGACGCCTAGAATTTCAGGACAGTAACAAGAGGATTTCCTCATCTTTCGTTTTTGGCGACGTCCATTGCTCCCTTTTAGGTTGTTGGCTGTCCGGGAGAGGGAATTTCATTTCTGAACCCCTGGGTGAATCGAATTTTTACATCATCGGATTTCTCTCGTGGACCGATCGTGGAAAAACATCTGCGGCCGGCATCGGGGGGGCGGCGGTGCCATTGAAAGGAAGTGAGGTCCGACGACACTGATTTAAGCGGGAGGAGTGAGTCAGTGCTCCGGAACGAGCGGCACTCAGAGGCGTGCGGCCATAAATCTCACCGCGCGGGCGCGAGAGCCCACTACGATTTCTGCTTTCGCGATGATTGATTCCGTCCCTAACGATTGTCATTGGGATAATTTTGACTATTAGTGCGTAATCTATCTCTCTTCGCGCCTCCTCCCTGTCCTTGTCAGTACATCTTGCTGCAAATGAGATAAACCTTTATTGCCGTTAAACAGTCGTTGATAGCGGTGCGCTACGCTACCGAGATGCACACAGTACACACATAGGGTACATAATGCTACAGCAATAATATTGTACAGAGGAACGGCATTCTTCCCTAGGGTGTGAGTAGCTTAGTGGTAGGGTGAAGCCTTCTCTATATGCCCCCCCCCCCGTAGCCTTGAACAAAAACAAAACTTTGTAGTCCATGTGCTTCACACCCCCACGCCCGCTCCCGGCCAGACCCGAGGAAATCGGGAACCATTACAGCTCTGCCTGTCAGCTACACGCTAATGGATCACTCTCATTTCATCAGCAATCTGCCATTTAATGAATATATATTTTATCTAGTTATCGGGAACGTCGGCGATGTTCCGAGAAATGGCTTCCCTGGGACTCTTTGGGACAGCCTCTTTTTTGTGTGTGTTTGGCGGGGCATGCCTATTTTTCTCCTGCCGGGGTTTTTGTTGCCGGGGGGGGGCGGGGCGGAGTGTGCCGTGAAGCTGATTGCTTTCCCGCTCTGCTCTCGCGGTGAG
>JAODKN010000016.1:1342644-1364902 GCA_026774425.1 Petrocephalus zakoni | reverse complement strand
CCCCTGCCGCCGTGACTCCTGCCTCCCTTCCCACCCCTGCCGCCGTGACTCCTGCCTTCCTCCTCACCCCTGCTGCCATAACCCCTGCCTTCCTCCTCTCCCCTGCCGCCGTGACTCCTGCCTCCCTTCCCACCCCTGCCGCCGTGACTCCTGCTGCCTACTTCAGGGTAAAAACAAAGCCCCGAGATTCAAGGTTATGCCTCATTTGCCAGATTAAAAAGGCAAGCATGTTTGGTGTGAGCTAGTGCCTTTTCCACCGAAGCTAAGCTAAGCTACATCTAAACCCTCCTCATGTATGTTGACTATTCTAGCAGTATTCTGAATATCCCAGACACCTTCTAAATCAGGCCAGGATTCCTGCTGCCAGAGGAGATGACCTGCTTTGATTAAAGAAGGAACATGGAAATACAAGAATGATGTTGTGTCCTTTTAATGGGAAACGCTGTACAGTACATCAGCAACTGAGATCCAGCGGCCTGCTACAGGAAGTTAAGAACCTTTTTTATCACCTCCTGGGCGTCTTTAGAGCCTTTGGGTGTCCTTTAGCTCACTCACGTCCATAAACTGTTTTACTAGAAATAGTAATTTCAAAGTAAGTAAATTATTATAATAATTATTAGTTTCTGTTGAGGCAGCCTAGCCCTGTACTGTAACCTACAAAAAAACAAAGATCCAATTATTTAGTATTGTTTCACTATATTTTCTAGCATTTTTATATTTAAATTACAATAACAAGCTTTTCATTTCGTGATCCTTTAAGAGAACATACTAAGGTAGAGCGTGCACTGTACGGTACTAAAAGCCACTAAATGGATCGATCATCTTATGGGGTATAAATGGCAGGTACCTGTCAGTGAGTGTGACTTACTGAGGGCTGCGGCTTCGGGGCGCGTCAGTAACTGCCGGGGGTGTCAGGACCGTGGCTAAACCGGCACCGCAAATGGCCCCTCAGCTCAGTGCCTCCCCGCCTCATCTCCGGAGGACTCTCCAAAATGAGTCAGGCCGCAGTTATGGAAAAATTGTCGTAGATATACGTCCCCGAAGACATTGCGCCCCCGTACGTATTTTGGGAAAAGTGCGTACGAACGCTGTAAACATGACGTAAAAGTCATAGGTTCAAATCCTGGAGTGGGAGGAGTGATGTCACCAGTGGGCCCTTGAGCAAGGCCCCTAACCCCCGGGGACTTACTGATCTTGCTCTCTCAAAAATGTACATCACTTTGGATAAAAGCATCCGCTTTATAAGATGTGTCTGATTTTGTTATACGGAGTTATAATTGTACAATTTAGTTGTAACAAAGTCCTTCTGAGAGCGTCAGCCGTTTTTGTCTATAGATTGAGTATTCATATTTCCATAGTAGTTCATAAATTATTTGGTGCGATGTGTGTGTGTTTACCCACATATGTCTGTGTGTGTGTGTGTGTGTGTGTGTATCTCCCTAGAGCATTCCTGCAAGCCTCCATGACCCACACTTTTTTGTCATTAAACGCTTTAAAGATCAAAGCGATTCTTGCAGGACACATTATCTGTAATTAGCTCATTCACACAATTAATAATTAAATACTGCACCTAAGTTAAATAATTCAAATTATGACTCGCCTTTTAAAAGATCAAGTTAACATTCAATTAAAAGTGAAATTTTTTGAAAGAAAGTTTAAAATGTAAGCTATCAGAATCGATCACCAATAAAACCTTTATCAAGGAGCTCATTAATTAGTTCAAATAATGAAAAACTTATTTTTTTTTAGTACAGTGCCCTCCAGTATTTAATATTTAATATTAATATGCTGTGTTTTCCGTTGAAATCTTCCCTCGTGGGCCTGTAACGGCACTCCTGAAGGGACAATTACTGCTCCCTGTTTTATTTTACCCCCCCAACACCCGCTGTTCTGACTGGAAGCAGCTACACGTGGCATCCATGTTTACTCACGGGGTTAAAGGTCATGTCTATTAAAAAAGAGCAGCACCCGCAGCAGGTCCGGCCCAGGACACATACCCCCACCCTGAATACAGGCTGTGGGGGGCTGCTTCTGTTCTTTTGGAGCCTCGGAGGATCAGGAAGGTCAGTGACACGGACCCCTCTATCGCCCCGTAGATCTGAATGTGAGAGTATTAATAATCCTGCTCTGTATCAAGATCTAAACCTGCGAAATGGCCCTCTGCTGTGCTGGAGTAGAAGTGTCCCAATCTTTCCTTACCCATCTCTCTCTCTCTCTCTCTCTCTCTCACTCGCTACAAAATAGCAAAAGTGGGGCTCCGATCCATCATCATTCTAGAGACAGAGGTTGTGTTGTGACAGCGCCGACTCTGGATGCCGGCAGAGAGGAAACACGCAGCCTAATGCAGCAGGAATCCTGGCGGATAGGGCGCCGTGCAGCGGTGCATGTGAGCCTGCGTCGGCCTCGCGCCGCAGTCTGCCTGAATGCCGGCGGCTCCCGGCGACCCTGCAGTACCTGCGAAAGCTCGCCCACCGTTGTAAAGCTAAAGGGGACTAAGGCCGAGTGCCAGGCGACTCATTAGGGAACACGAGCGGCCAGCTAGGGCACCAGCAGCTTGCCTAGGGCACCAAACAGGACTGCAGTGCATCTGCCAAGGCTAGTCAGTCACCTCACTGGCTCCTGCATTACAAGCCCTTTGGCTTCTCTTTTACTTCAGTTAGGGCCGGACGGCGGAGGCCAAACCAAGAGCGGCGCGGGTAACGCAGACCTGTAAGGAGCGTACTTCTGGCTGAGGATCTCAGCTAGGTGTCGTCAAAGAGCTCAGGGTTGTAGACAAGCTCTCAGCTGGTGGGGCAGAGGGAGAATGGCAGCTGTGTTTCCCCTGTCATGTGTCAGACCAGTCACCCTAAGCACCTTTTAGAAATACAGCACATTAGTAATGGGTAAATACTTAGCAAGTTTTTCATAGAGAAACCCTTAGTGATTAGTAGTAATGAAGGGACATATATGACCAAATTCATTACAACTGCTATTTGTGTGCGCTTTATATGTAACCTGTACTACAGCATCCATTATGACATCAAGATACATACAAAATATGTTTGACAATATGTGTATATACACACACACACACACTGGCATCTTTTTCCAGTTAGATTAATATAAGTAGTCGGTTGCTCATAATGTGGTATCTAATTCAGTATTTAATGTCCTAAAATGCATAAAAAGGATGGAATATATTAAATTGAACTTTGAGAGTCTTACTACAACTGTTTACGATGATTGTTTATATAAAAACCTCATGTATCGTAAAGTACATTTTCCATCAAAAGCAGCTAACACATGTATTTTATACAATAATATTTAGATATTTAAATAACCTATTAAACCACAGCTATAATATATGATCCTGTATGTTTTTTTGTCTAGGATACAATTCAAATACATTTTATTATATGTAACCTACAGTATACATTGTCCGGATTATTAGGTACACCTGTTTGCCAATGAAAACAGCTTGTTTCTGCACACAGCCAATCACGAGGCTACAGCTGAATACATACAGCACACAAAGGGTCAAAAGGTTTACTCTCTGTTTGCATAAGCATTAGAATGGCTTACCTAAGCAATCCTCAACATTGTGCAATGGATGGTGCCATCCAGGGTGGTTCCGGCATCTCAGAAACATCCCCCTGGGATTTTCACACGCTACGGTGTCTAGAGTTTACTGAGAACGGCGCGATGAACAAAAACATGCAGTCATGGGCGTGTCTGTGGGTGAAAAGCCATTATTAATGACAGGGGTCAGAGGAGAGTGGTCAGACTCGATAAAGCTAACAGGAAGGCCTCGAGTGCACAGACAACAGCCCGGCGCAGCAGCAGGGCACAGGCGTGTTTGTCGTCAACCGTTAGTGAAGTTCTGCACGTGAGACTGCCTCCTTCCTGGCACCTGATAACGTGGACACTGAGTAGAGATGCATGCATGAAAATTACAACGCGCACATGAATCACATACACTGCGGTGGGCTGTCTTCAGCCAGCTAGCAAGTGTTGTGTCCTGTTGGCTATAAGCACCCCCCTCCACAATCTCTCCCTACCCCCGTGGGGTTTAAAAGTCGCTAAGCGTTTGTCGGCTCCCCCTGGCTGGGGGGACTGTGTTTGCGGTGAGGTAAGGTCTGAAAAAAGCCATGCATTACTACGCTCACCCCCAGTCTATTAATCAGCATTAATCCTATCTGTGAAAGTGTGGCGATGACGGATGTCTGTCAGGGAACAGCGCACAAGATAAGCCCTGGAAATCACAAAGGGTACCTTTGCGAGGCGTCTGCATAAGGAGACTTACACGCAGAGTTACAACACTTCTGTTTCCATTCATCCTTACACATTAGCGTTAAATGGGAATTCTGTCTTAATTATAAAAATACAAACCATACGTAACATCTGTTTTATTCCGTGGACAATATAGATTAATTTCTTCATTAAGGAAATATATAACGCAAGACAATTGCTTCATGGGAACTGGCATTTCCAGCCGCAGTCTATTACTAAGTGAAAATGTTCATTTTGAGCTAATGAAGTCAATGATCAGTTTAAAAGGCGAAAACCTGAAACATGGATTTTCTCCCTTATGATAACATGAACAACAACACTGCACATCATCGACTTCTCCTTAGCGACATTAATGGCCAGAGACCTTAAAACATATTGAAATATAAAAATCCACAAGTGGACTCTAAGGAAGTTTCTGGAAAGATATTTCAGAGAGACATATAGTCACCATATACAAATATTCAGCTAACTATTTTTTATTCTAGGAAAGTTTACGAACTTTACGATTAAAGTATGGAAACATTGCAAGTGTCCAGTCTTACTGGTGTTCCCAGAATGTTGTCCCACTACGCAAAAACTAGTGCAACTAAGAACAATAATGTAGCAACAAACCAAGGGCTTAGCAGTGCGGCAGGCAGTGAGCCCACTGAAGCTTTGTACTTAATGGGTTTAAGGCTGGATGGTGTATTTGCAGTATACATATATTGCACTTTTATAAAATAATTATTTCATTATAAAACAATATTTTTCATCATTAAGCACATAAAAAAATGTTCAGGTGCTAACATTGAAAGAACCCTTGTTAAAATGTAAAACATGGAAATAACGTTTCATTAACATTACGGTAAGAATGTTCTCTGCCAGCTTAATAATAACGTTAGCTAAAGTTCTAGGAATGTTTTCTGTTAGCTGGGTGCAGGTCTTGTTTGGTTAATCAATTCCTCACTAACTTTTTTTTAAGCTCCTCTAATAAATTATAATTAATTGAGCTGGTGGAAATTTGACATAGGCCTATACGTCGCGTGGTTGGGCTTCCCATGAGGACATCCAAAAAGATATCACTGACTTTTTGGAGAACAGAAAAAAATCTAACATCTAGTCTTTCTGTTACTCTAAGTTTGCACACTTTCAAACGTTTGATTGTTGTTGTTGTTATTTGTTTTTAAAGAAAAGGCAAACATATTCTGCACTGCTAAATAGCTTTAATGTTTTCTTTGTCTTTTGTACAGTCCTGTTTATATGATAACGGCGCACTTAAAGGGGAACCCAAGGTGCGATGACGAGGGCAGACGCGTCTCTGTTGACTCAAAGCCGGTCATTTGTTGCCATGCCCGACGCCGTTTGACGGCATTAATTATTCTCAGTCACGCTCGCACGGACGACGGGGGCCAAGCGCAAGACGGGTTTCTAATAAAGCGGCAGGTCCGGCGGGGGGGCAGCCAGCCCTACGCAAAGCTCCCGGGCAGCCTGACAGTGACGGACGAGAGCCGGCGAGCCGATGGCGGCGAATGCATCGCTTCAAAGAGAGCCTAATGGCAGCTCGGGGAGGCGGCTCATGCAGGCGCTCCGTTTTCGCTCCCACTATACAGTTCAATCACTCCTCCTTCCAATACTCCGCTTTTAGCCTGTCGCAACAAGACAGAAGCGAGCCTGAGCCAAAAGGGCAAAAAAAAGTTTTAAAAATCAGATAAAAATGATTTTATTTTTGTTTGAACGATGCAAGCTTCGGGCGCTATCCCACAGCGGAAGGCGAGGGCGGCGATGCACGGCAGCCGCCTGCGGTGACTTGCCCTGGAAACGGTCAATTAGGCGGTTATTAATCGTCAGCACAGCCAGAAGTCTGAAGGGGAAGGAATCCTGAAGAGGACAGGGCGGACATGGGAGTGCGTGCGGTGGGGGTGATTTATGGAGGAGCTGGTAGCTGCAGTTTGATATAGTAATAAGGTGTTAGCATCACATGTGTGGGGCTGCTCTCTTAATCTCACATTGATGGGACTGGATCCATCAATCTTGCAGTGAAGATCTCCCAAATCATGCCCCCTCACACAAACACACCTGTCCCACAATTTATTTATACAATTTAAGCGCTCAGATTTTAAGGTATCTAAAGAATTATTACCCAACTTTTCATTTTTCAGCCAAACCTGCTAGGGAAGTCCAGTGCATCCTGTCACCATCGATGGCCAAATTGTCCGTAGGTGTGAGTGGTGTGTGCGTGTGCCCTGTGATGGGCTGGTGCCCCATCCTGGGTTATTCCCTGCCTTGCACCCATAGCCTCCGGGATCCAGGCTCCAGACCCCCGCAAGCCAGCATGGAACAAACATGTATGAGAAATGGAAGGAAATTGTGTGAATAAAAAAAATTGACAACATTACATTGCACTACTAATTAGCTACATTAATAAAAATGTCACTTTTTACAAAACACAGAATAGAACTCATAATGGCTGTTTAGGTTATGGGTAATTTTGATTAAGTTTATTGGTCTGGAAAGTGTTTTTATTTTCCCGAAAGATATTCCCTTTGTCGCATTTCCAATTTAATGACGTTAACCTTCAGAACCAGTGTGAGGGAATGAATTCGCTTCGTAAACCGAGCAGCGGGTGCACTTTCTTGCTATCACCAAAATGCTGCTACTGTCAGGCTACAAACGGCTCAGTCATCAGCCGCACTGACCGCCGAGTCGCTCGCATTTGTTGATTCTTCCTCCTTTGAGGTCTGGCCGGAGGCCGCGCCCGGCTCCCCGCTGCCCCCGCTCTGTCGCGGGCTGCCAGTGGGGGGGGGGCTCATCTCCGCATACCTCCTGCAGCCTTTCAACACCCCGTCACACGTGTCGCTCCGCGTCGAGCGAAAGCACCGGCCCGGGTCACAGGTCAGACATGAACATCTCGCCCCGAGACTGTGCCCAGATTTTTTTAGGGTTCATTCCAGACATACTGACAGACCGAGCTCTGGTGTATGAGCTCACTTACAAGTGTCTGTTTCCCGTTCCCAGGGAGGGATAATATATAAATCCAGCAGTAGATGAGCCACTATGTAAGATGGACTGTTAACTAGTTAGCTGGTTAGTTAGTAGTGATTCAACAGTACACGGTATATTATCGAACCATTTGGTACACCCTGGATGGTTCAATACGTACACGTGAACCTCGGTTTTACAGTGTGCCTGCCATTTACATATACGTACTTGTGCGAATATAAGACGGTGTGTTGTTTTTATACAACAGCACTTAGTGTGAATTTTACACCTCCAGACTAAAGGTAGCTACATTCATCAAACGTAATCGACGTAATTTCAGGAAAACGATGAGCGGTGATCCCACCGGGTATCGACTATTGGCTGATATGATGTGACCCCATGCAGTTGGTAAGCAGCCAGCATGCTTGGTACTAGTGATAGTCAAATGGAGCTTCATGAACCGTTTGCTATACTTTCTGGCCCCACTAGATGGTGCTGCTCAAAGCATCCCCCAAAGCAAACCACGAGTACCATCTAATGGCGTCAAAATATACAGCACATGGTCCCTGAAGCTTCATTTGGCCGTCACCTCTTTGTATTATGCCGCACTTATCTTCAAATGGTGTAAATCAGTATGTCCATTCGTCTATTTATGTTAATTGTAAATGTCGTAACTGCGTGATGTTTGCCATGGAATGCGTGCATGTAATTAGTGTGTAACCACCAGTGTCTTGTATACCGCTGGTTTCCTTGCCTTTGCTGCTGCTAGTATTAAATCAGTGGTGGCTGTTAATGAAGAGAGTATTTGATTTTAAAAGAGCTGTCATCATCTTTAATAAAATGACTCGATTGCACAATACGTCTTCTTTATGAAGATAAGATTTGGTATTCCAAAAGTTTTCATCCAAAAATTAATCTAATGTTGCCTGTACAGCTACTGGACACACTAGGTACACTTTCAATTTAAAAAAGTAAAGATAAAATTCATACAGCTTATCAAAGTTAAGAAGCACTTTTACTTTTTTGATTTCATGTAGTAGAGCCATAACCTAGGCCTAGTTAGTCATGCCTCCATTTTTCTGAATGGAGAGTTGCTATATGGAAAAACAAATACTTCGTTATTTAATTAAATGGTGATGTATTTTAATTTTCTTCTTAAATATAAAGATACTGAAACTATACCTTTACCATTGTGCAAAAACCATGACACATTCCAAGCGGTACGAAAACTGTACCGTTACACCCCTAATAGATATATAGATAGATTGACATTGATATTGATATTGACAGATGATACATAAATGGTTTGGCACGATATTGAAAATGTGTGGTACAATCAAAGTATATTCAAAAATAAAACAAATGATCCAAAAATAAATGATCCATTGATGCATTTATAAAATGTATTAATAACTTGTCAGATTAATGGAGCGCGCATGACTAAGAGTATGAGTGCTGCTGTAGGATATTTTTGCATCTATTTTGGGAGTTTAATGCAGTTACGCGAGGCTCCAGGTGTGCTGTGTAACAATAGAGGTGTTGGCCCCTTACAACAGCTCCTCTTCCGTAAGTAATCTCGCCTGTCGATCATGGCCGTCCCAGGGTCCGGCGATATTGAGGAACCTTATTATCTGCCCTGCCCTTACAGAGGTGCTCTTTTATAGCGCGAGCTTGCCGGCCTCTTTAACGTGCCTCGATGTCCGCTGTGGACCCGCTAACATCTCACGTGGCGCATGCATTTGGCAGAAGGGGGGCTCGTCTGATTACTGCTTTAAGAGTTGGACTCGTCCTATAAGCAATAAAGACAGGGCTTTCATTAATCAGAACTAACCCAATTTTACACAAGCCCCCCTCCCCCCCCCCCCCCCGATGTCTTCTTCTCTTTACCAACAGCCCTGGGCCTCCTAATGGAGATCCATGACACACCATCAGCAGCTTGGTTATCACCCCTACGAGGCCTTCGAGCCCGATGGGTTGTAGAGCCGCTGTTGAGAACCGCTGGTCGCTGAGCAGAGAACACGCGAACGACGACCCGCACCGAGTTGTAGGTGTAAGCTGGATCATTTCAGTAACGTACAATTCCCTCGTAACGTATTAGAGGGAAAAGATGCACATATCTATTTGAATTCAAGCAACATAACTCTATAACACTATATAGCTTTGCTTAGAATTATTATTAAATAAACCTTATGTGCCAGTGTGGTGGATGTTTTCATAGATTCCTGTAGCGATGGAAATTTTTAGTCGTTCCAGCGTCAATGGTAACGATAATGAGAAGCCTCTAGATATCTGGCAATCAGATGCTACCCAGGCGGGTTTAAAACAGAGAGGAGAAAATCAGCATTAAGAGATGATTGCATCTTTCGGAAGGTGTAAAGAATAATTACTCGTGATCTGCGCTTGCATTTCTGGTAAAGTGTGCCGAAATCAACATTTCAAATGGATAATAACGGGGAGTCCCGTCGCTCCGCTAAAGCCGTATAGGGAAATAACGCAGCTAAACAAGCCATCGCAAAACCTACTCCTTAAAAATGCTATATTATCGGAAGAGTCTCCCCCCGGAGTCCGGCGGTTCTGGTCCCTTAGCCGACCCGCTCTATCATTTTTATGATAAAAGTGGGAAACTGGGCCACAGTATCTGGTGCTAATTCATCATCTTTTATGAAGACTAATAGGCCATCACTGACGGGGGTGGGGCGGGGGGGGCACGAAGGCTCGGCCCATGGCCTGCTGGGGTTAAGCCCCATTCTCAGCCTCACACCTGTGGGAGAAGGAGGGGGGGCTGCATACTTCCCGTAACCCTGAGTGCTTCCCGGGCCCGAATTCGACACGGACCCCTTCCTGTCCCTACTGCACTGTCACGCATCCTGCCATTTATTTAGTTCCGTCTCAAATAAAATAACTTCATAATCATCCAATATTTCTCTCCTTCTTTTTTAATTAAGCAGGCGGCAGAACAATGATTAAAACCAATAGAACTATTAACTATATTATACCTCCCAGTGATTATGGGGGGGTGGTGGGGTGGGGGCTCATTATGTTGTAATAATACAGCAGCCATTCCACAAATAATAACCCCATTGATGAAAGCACTGAATTATTTATCACACTGCTACATTTGTGCCGATAGAAATGAATAACACATTAAGCAGCTGTAAAATAATAAGGATATTAGACAAAGTACACTTAGCTCAATTGGGGGTTGTGCTGTAGATTGTCTCCTAGCGTTCATTAAAGGGGGGGCGGTATCCATTGTCATTTAAAGCATCTGCACAGAGGGTCTGGAGGTATCACCAAAAATGATATCTTAATGCCTGCTTGCAATAAAGAACTCCAAAGAGGCACGGTGCACAGACCCAGCCTGCTCATGGCCCGGGTTAATCAGCCCGCGTCTTTGTGAGTGACGTTTGCCCGTCTCTCCGCATCCCAGGCCCTGCATCGACATCTTTAAGTCCAGATCAAATGTTTCCCGTCCCAAACTCCTGTAGCAGCGCCCTGACAAACGCCTTTGTGTTTCCCACTAATGCGGTGGCATTAAACGTCATTTTCTATTAGTTACGGGCTACAGGTGAAGCACCAAATCAACAAATATATTGTTTAGTGCAGAGTGTTAAACATGACTGTTTTTAAATGAAACGTTCCTTGTTTCAGGTACAGCACAATGGTATATTCATAGAATCACATACACCGGTAAATGCCCTATGATGGGGGAGAACGTTCATAACATAATAGTCATCATCCGTCAAATTAGTCCATTTTCACAGTTCTGACTGAAGCATTACTTTTCATTTAAAGGACTGTGGAAAAGTGATGTCTAAATGATCTTTGTGGTTGCATAAAATTATATTGCTGTTTGTCTGTCAAAGTGTGTTGGCTTTCAAGACATCTTCTAAAGTCACCCCAGTATTCGCAGCAACCATCTAATACACCCATGCATTTTTTTAACCACTAGCACACCTTGTTTGCCTAATCAATACCTTGAGTTATTAAACTAGTTTAATTAATGGTGACTTTGAACAAATACATGGAATGGCTGAGGTGCCCCTGAGGAGAGGTTTGGGAACAAAGCGGTGTCCATCTAGACATCCAACAAGATGAACTTTCTGGAGAACAGAAGAAATTCTTGCTTTTATTGCGTTACTGCAAATTTTCACATGTTCTAATGTTCGGACATTAGGAGAAATAAGGTCTTTAATGCGTCAGCTTTCATAACTGGATGAGAAGCGAGGAGTTCTTGGTCATCAGATGGATTGGAGCTGCCAAATAGCGACTTCAAAGGCGCTGCTAGTGATGCTAATCGTCGGTGACAGGGACACTTTAAGAGACACATGACAAAGTGGCGCCGAAGCCCTCTCAGCATATCGGTGTCCTACCAGCTCCATAAACAGTCATCTGAACGGGAGAGTCTTACACGCATAGCCATCTGCCAGCCCCTTCTGTCCCGGCCCTCCGGCCCAAAGGCGGACCGCCCGACCTCCTCCCCGGCCCGCCCCAGCACTTCCCACACCTTCTGGAAGTTCTGGAAATCAATCGAGAACTTTGAGGGCCATGCTGCAGAGAAGGCCCCGGGTATGATAAGCGCTCACGTGGGACGCGGGCCGGGGACGAGGGGTAAGTGCTGAATCAATGGCACCGTCTCTCTGATGTGTATAGCGTTACCGCGGAGGTCCCGGCCAAAAGGTGGGGACCTCGTCTCCTGTGGCTAGGCCCGCTTTTTAATGATCAATTACAGATTTAAGTACCATTCTCTCCCACTTTCCTGCTCCAGTCAGCTCTTGATGGCTGCCATCTTGAGTGACCTCTTCTCCCGTGACATCTCCACGTCTCCCCTCACTGTCCTGTTTGAAGTGCAATGCTCACTCTGACTCCGCCTCGTAAAAGCCCCCATTTCAATTTTCCTTTGGGTCTGTCCCCAATGTGGGAAGTCTACACAGTATTTTACACCACACACAACTGAGACTGGAAATTGGAGACTTTTTAAACACTTTGACATTATTATTATTGTTGCTGTTGACATATTATTATCACATCTTAAAATGCTAATACATAATCTTGTTGGTCTACACTAGATATATACAGGACAGCTGCACTTATACCTAGTCGTCTCCTTGACAACATGTATGTTTATGACGAACAAAAGTATATAATAAATGTAAAATAAATTTAAATATAAATTTATAAGTTGCCCCACTAGTTATCTGGATAATCCTGAGAAATATGACAGGAAGATTATAGAGGAAGTTATATTTGTGTTATGTTTAAATGCAATATTTTGTGGAAAATTTCAGAAAGGGATGTTTCAGACCTGGCCCAGTTTGATCCTGACATATTAGATGGTTAAATGATTATGTCACTAAGATAGTAGATTAATTATACTGCAGACAAGCGCTCCATCCAGGACAAACACCATGCAAGTAAGTATTAATGTTACAAATCTGCATAACATTTCTGTTTCGATGAGATCGGCGACGCTGTGTACCCTGGGCGGAGGAAACAGACCGAGCGCGTTCTCGCCGCTTCATTAACATCTACCGGGGGGCGGGGGGGTGGCAACGGTTACGCGCCTAGCGTCCCCGACGTGTGCTGCGGCGGCAGCTTCTCGGCCGCGTCTCCGGTTTCAAATTAATCCGGCTCGTTCAGGCAGAAGTTGTGACTTGGGAGGGTTTGATTCTGATGGAAGTGGACTTTCGACAGATAGACGATCGTTATGGTCAAGTGCTGCTCGGCGTAGTAAATTACCCCGTATCCCTAATGGGTGTAATGCATTGCGCTCTCTGCGACCGGGGACCACGAAAATGCTGCCTGCCGGTTAGGACGTTTCAATCAATTTACCATCGGCTCTCCTGTGTTACGCGCTGCCGTGGAAATCTGCACTTTCCCTTCAGAAAGGAATATGTGCGCGGTCGTTTTGAGATAGCCTACATTACAGGTGAATAGACTGTTTGATCAGCATGTGAGTAAAAGACTAGTTGCAGTACAACACTATAATATGGTACAATATTAAAATTCAACAATAATATTTTATTGAAATAAAATTGACATTTATTAAAATGTATGATTTATTATAATTTATTGGTGCCCCCCAGCAAACCCTGTGTTGCACTGGTATAGCACCCCCCCGGTCTTCCCATCTACATCAGAGATTTCCCTGGATGGGACCCACCAGCCTGTGGGGAGGAAACATGAGCCGCTGCCCCCAGACCGAAAATACCCGGACGGATCAATACCTGCAGCGTGTATGTATCGAACAGTTGAATTTAGCACCAGAAAGCAGCCAGCTGGACACGTCATTCAGACAGCACACCGAGACCTGGAACTGGCCAAACAAACATAGCAGGCCGTCCTGCTGATCCTATGCTGCCCTGTTGCATGCTGGGAAACAGAAGTCACAAACAGACACCTACAACCAGTCTACAGTGTTAGACATCCACCCTTCCAGCTTGGGTTACTTGAGTTTTGCATGATATTACTCTGCTTGTTTGACATACATTTAAATAAAAAATATAAAGCCATTCATTTCTACTCAATGGTGTAGCTACATCCTGTTTATCTTACGCAACACAGAGACAAACTTGGTCAGCCTCAGATGACTGATACTCCCTGATATTAGTGTGCCTTTTGGTTTTTGTGAGTCTTCGGAATTAATACATTTTCCAAGCTGAAACCTCCGGCTCGCATATCTCTGTTAAAAATAAACACGTAATTAGCTAGCAGAATTTGTTTTTGGTGTACCTTTGGTCGCGTTACCCCAAGTAATTCTAGGGATGATGCAACACACAGCCCACTTTTTATTTCTCAGTTATAGTGGTATTTTTTATTAGCTGTATTGCGCATTTTCTGGCAAATTATACAGATAAAGATAAAACAACAAGCTATTAGCTCCAATAGGAAATGAAACTGAGGAAAAAACTAGAGAACGATTACAAGCAGATTTCCCAAGATGCAATGCTTCCAGCTGCTCTTATTATTATGGTACTTTAATTAGTTGGTGCTAAAGCCTGCTTAATCACTACTTGTCTTTTATTGCATTGTTTAGATGTGGAGAAAATTAGCCACTATGACACTATGACACTACAGGGAGACAAAGAATCAGTTACACACTCTACCAGATAGCCCTTTCTGTTGCCACTTTAATAGGACATGATGGATAATGAAGTTATGCGTAATGACTTACTGCCCGCCCCATCATCACATCCCAGCTCACGCGTGAGTGTCACTTTGGATATTGCCAGAAGTTCTGACAATTTGAATTCAAGCACAATTAACTGCTGAGGTAATGGCTATTAATGCATATTAAAGAGGTACACACGGTATAAAACAA
The DNA here is from genome assembly GCA_026774425.1 of Petrocephalus zakoni. Lineage (NCBI taxonomy): Eukaryota > Metazoa > Chordata > Actinopteri > Osteoglossiformes > Mormyridae > Petrocephalus > Petrocephalus zakoni. Next base: position 1,350,354 of record JAODKN010000016.1, on the reverse strand, counting down.
TCAAAGTGCAATGATGAAATGACACTTATGGGCATGTGTGACTGATAGAGGCATGCATAGGAGAAATGTATCCTGCCACCCAGCCATACATAACAGCTTATTCAGTGGGAGCTTGCGGTGAGGCTGGGGGGCACAGGGACCCAGCAGCAAAATGCTAAAGAGGCCGCCACTTCAGACCAGAAAAACATTTATTATATTACAATATAATACATACCATATGTAATAAAACTGTTAGAATTAGTAGTCAACGTAAGTTGCATAGGTACACAGTTGCTATGGTCATGATGGCTATGGCGAAATAATTTACCCAGAAAATAAAATTTAAAAATGTGTATTCAAATTCAGCAAATGTTCTGCTATTAAAACTGTTCATAGATGATTCATAGATGATGACTAAGAAGCTGTTCAGAAATCCACAGTAGATTTCCTGGCACCTCTAGAACGTTACAGGACATTTAAAAATCCATGATAAAACTGTGAACAGGGTTTTGGTTAAATATCTTCAATCAGTATTGAAACTAATTTGAAAATATTGCAGAATCCATCCATCTTCCAACCGCTTATCATTGTCAGGGTCATGTGATTATAGAATTCAGAATAATTTTATTTAAACATAAGAAGTTTTCAATGCATTAGTCATATTCTCAAAAAGAATGCCATGCATATAATGTATGTTCATTATTATGGAGCCGGTATTCCGGAGGGGTTTACACAACATAAATATTAACATGGAATAGACTATTATTTCTTGTTACGTGTTAAAATATAAATAAAAAAAAAACGGAACAAAAATACATGCCTTTTGGTGAAAATACTTCACAATAACTTTTTTCTGTAATTAAATGCTTGACTTGTCTCCGAGCAATGTCAGTCTGGGCGGCATGGAAAAACGTATGATTCCAGAGTGACACAGAGTAACAGATGACAGATAAGAAGCATCCAGTGCCCACTGCTTTCGCTTTGAATGGTGCCCCGATCGTTATTGACAGCCATTTTGGATTTATGGGTGGGCAACGACAAGTGTCTCTGAGGTCTCTGAGGTCCGTGTGGCACGGGTGCGTAGGGCCACCAGGAAACCACCGCGCCGTAATGGTTCCCTGGGTCGCAGGGTAACTCCCACAGATGTCAGTGTGATTTATACGGAGGCCTCACCCCCCCATTTAATGATTCGATATCATGCAGGTCACACTGTACGTTCCTAAAGGTCAAACCCCCGGTCTTTGAGATCCAAGTTTAGGTAGACTTCTAGCAGATGGCGGTGGAAACTGGTCTGTCTCTTTACTATGAAGTGGCTGGAATTGTAGGGGGGGGGGGTCCAGTTTTACTGACTGATGTATGGCTTCATTGGTCTGGCACTTTTTTTCTGCACCCCCTAAATGAATTGCCCAGCTGGCAACTTAATTTATTATTTTATCGAAAGGCCCCTGCAGCAAAAAAATTAATAAATAAAATGATAAGGATAATTGTCAACGAAATGGAAAGCGTAAATCCCAACTCTGGTCCTATGCAATTAGCATTCGAGAATTAATTATACTCACAACTGAAAATATAACAGTATTGAGAATTGATTTAGTGATTTAGTGCCTGTGCATTCATTTCATTCCAGGCCCTGCATTCAATCATAGATTTCTCAGAATCGCCACCATCTGCGCTGGATGAACAGTTTCACAAACAAACATTTGTAAATCACAGCAGAAATAACACATCCACTATCTCACCCTTGAGTACCTTCTCATTCTGGGCACAAATTCTCTTCTAATGCAATATTGGGACTATTTTGATGGCTCTGCTGTCATCATCGGTGGCCCTGAGGGATCTGTTGGTAGATCTTCACTCATCTCAAAGATTAAATGTTCACAGAAGTCCTGAGATGCGAGGCTATGCAATTAAGCCCGATTCCTAGTGCACAGCTCCTGTTCCACCTAAGCATGTTATAAGGGTGGGGGGTGGCCTGAAACTCTTGATAACCCAATCACTTTTTTGACACAGACAAAACAATCGCCGTCGTCTTGTTTTACAAGATATTTGCACTTCGCTTTCATAGCTGCTTGTCTGAATTTTAAGCACACAATTATTACAATGCTAATTAAGCCACTGGGGTAATTATCATTCTAAATTGAGATTGCGGAAAGCTAGTGAATGAAAAGCGGCAATCAAAATGATGGAGTATAATCTATATCTTAACATATAATAACGCATAAAGCGTATGCACCTACACCGTGTTTAATGGACAGCAGCACGCAGCACGCTGGGGTCCATCTCTGACTACTGCACTGAGCCGCTGGATTCGACCATTGATGAAACAGCTGTTAGTTCAAGAAGGTACCAGCAGGGCCTATAGATAGAGCAGCACTAGCATAGGAGGTGGGAGGGAGGGGGCACCTCCTTCGGGCCAATCACAGTAGGGGGCCCACTGTAAAATCTACTATGACCCCCCTCCCCCCCCCCCCCCGCAGCAGGCAAATTTAACTGAGGGCTCCTTCTGATTACTGGCAATCATGCAAAATCCGCCACAGCTAAAGCGAAAACTGGCCCCTCCCAGGGATGGTGTATTTTACCAAATATGGCCCTATATTTGCAATTGTATACTATTTTGTATAGAAGCATTTACAAAGGAAATGTAAAAATATAATGTATATTTTTATGGAAGTTTAATGGAGAGTCCGTTCCGTTCCCAAACTGTTGTTCCGTTTACAGTAAGAATTTCATAAAAGAGAAATTATGAACCAAAATAAGTGGCCACTGGCTGTTACAGGTCATCACATCCTTGTGTCCTTTTCTTTCTGGGATAAGCTCCATGCTCCATGTGACCCAGCCCTGGATAAGCTATAAAGGAGCTTGGATGGATGACAGTTCCTATAGGTTATATACTTTTTCAAGATCTTGACAAAAAAAAATAAAAAAACTGTTATCCCTTTTTAAGCGTTGGCTGCTCGTGTCGTTTTATTTTATAAACATGACAGATTGTTCGCGTCGTTACAATGACATCAGCGCTTCCGATGTCACGTTCCTGATGGACGTCCCCGTAGACCCCCACCCTCGCCTTTGTTCACCGCACCACCTGCCACAGCGGTCATCACAGTCCAGCTCAGGATGCCCCATGCCTTAAGGCCACGTAGTGCCCCCCCCCCCCCAGTAAAGCTACCTTAATTGCTGCACTCATCCAGACACACATGCTTACTCAAAACCCAGGCCCGAACAACTGGGCCCATGTATTATTGATGCTGGAGACACGGATCTCACTTAGAGGTGACAGGAACACGACGTCTGTGATATCACGGTGGGGGTAATCGACACCACGGCATCCCCAAAGGGAAAGGTGCTGGTAGTGGGGGTGGCATTACTGCAGGCCCTTCATCTATCATAGCTACTTACCAGCTACACATCCGCTCTTTAAGCAATGTAAAATTAGGTTACGATCTGCTGGAGGTACCTGCCGCCTCATTAATCGCTAGGTCTGCTCAAAGGGTGGAATTTCGAAACCAGAATTGCGAGACCCCACGGTTCGTTAGCCTGGCCCTGAATAGCCTCGGTTGGATCCTGTTGCCATCAGGCCTCGTTGACGGTGATTTCTTTTTGTCAAAAGATATTTTGGGTTTATGCTGCCTGGAATTAAATCAAAGTTGTAACTCATCTTGACAGAGCTTGTTGGATTAGCGGTCATACTCCCTGCCAAGGCAACCTGCTTCTCCTGCTGATTTTACGCCATCTCATCGGAAGGATTAGTCAATATTTTGGATTTAACGGGTCCACTGAATAATAAATGAAGAAAGCCTTCCTCCTCTAGAAATTATATTGTCCCAAGGGAGAAAGAAAATTGTACAGGGACGTGTGTTTTTTCAGAATATCTCAGACAAAGATCAGGATCTAAAAAATAGATCTCTGCTGGGCCTTCCAAAATGGCCACACATCTCACTGAGGAGTTCGATATAAGATCTCTACTGCTTCTTTTCCCAACTGTCATTCATTCTGAAACATTGATTTATTTTTTCTGCCTGCAATTTATTCTCTTGTGATTCTAACCCTCTCTGTTGGGTGCAGCACATTTCTGCAAGAGCAAACTTTTGTGGAAATGATTTCACAACATTGATTGCAGAGGAGAATATTGAGCTGTCCACTTTTATTTTAATTTTTTTTTAAATCTGTTCAACTTTGTAGTATTTTATCGTGCAGTGAGGCCACTCATGTTGTTCGTTTAGTTTAAGAAACAATTCAATAAGTCAATTATTCCTGATTCAACTGGAGAATTAGAAGTTAATCTCTAGGATTGACCCCCCCCCAATTCCTGGATTCCTCCTTTTCCATTCTCTGACTGAGCCACCGATCACCAGGAAAGGCTCATCCGGTGTCCAGGACGGCCCAGCGGCCAGGCCGCGAGTGAAATGTGGAGCCGGGGCCCAGCAGAGTCGGGTTTCATTCGAGCCCTGGTGGGATTTACTTTCTTCTGGGCCTGAACTTGCTCTTTCCAGAACACCTGCAATCAGTCCGAACACGTGCACTGAAGGTAATGCTCCAGTGACTCCTCTGAAAGGGCGCTCGAGTCACACAGATGTGGCAGAATGGCAAGGGAGCTCCTTTGAAGTGACCTACACAGGCCTCGCATGATGGGCGGTAACCATGTGACACGCGTGAGCCAGTAACAAATCAGAAAAAAAAAACCTCAAGACCCACTTATGAGCTTAGAGGCACATAAATCTCTTTTACAACATATGGTATACTTTTACATCTAATGGGTTTTAAAAACATATTTGTCCTCCATATAAATAAATTTGTTATAGTTTGAGGTTCAGTCGTTTTAATTTCCGCCGTCACGCAGAGGCTAGCAAGATCAGCAAGGAGACAAAGTGTTGTGGGGGTCCGGGGCCTCGCCAGTCTGACGGCGCAGACAGTCTCCAGACCCTCCCCAGAGCCATTACATAACCTGAGCTTACACCTGAGGGCCCTCCTCTCCTCCAGGAGAGCTCCACATGATGACTGACCAAATCCAGCCCCCCAGGCAGGTCTCTGCAGACCCCCAGACTGCATAAGCTGCTGTTGCCCATTGCATATTTTTTTTTATCATATCCTCTAGTTTGCTTATCTGTGGGTTTCTACATCTGTAGACCAGTCCAAAATGATGGATACACCAGAAAACGCTCATTTCTGAAACCGGTTTAGTGTCTAAGGCCTGGTTCCTCTTGCTTAGTACAGAATTTGATTTCACGTGATCCCTTGAGATCAAAAATGCCACTTAAAAGTTTAAAAGTAAACTACATAAAAAGTTAAAAAGAAGTATTTACCACGGATTTACTTGTCTGTGTGTAGAAGAAATGTCTGAATTAATTTGCTTGTTTTGGGAACTAATGTCTTTTCCTTCTGGATGAGGAGGGAGGGAGAGTGCCTCACAGATGTCTGCGAGCTTCACGGGACCTGTTGAAATGCCCGGCGTTTCATCCACGCTAATCCCGATATTTCTTTTCCTGACACTTTTATGGAGAACGAGTGCGCGCCCGCATACAACAGCGGCTCCGCGCCGTCCTCCGGTTACAGTAGCCTGGAATTTCGGGCATGGAGACCGGGCACAGATGTGGGAGATCCGGTTTCCCGTAAGTCGCCGCTCTTTGGGAGACTGATCCTCCGCCCCTGGCGACCAGCGGGTCTCTCTTAGGGCTCCTCTGGGAAGAATCCCCAGCAAAAACCGTCGCAATAAGGCTCCGATCTATCGCGTGTGTCGCACACGGCTGGCACCGATCTGAGAGCAGCTGGCTCGTCTCAGCAGCGCTGATATTACTCTCACCTGCCAGACTCGTCAGAATTATTTGGTCAAATTCACCAACTTCCATCATTTCCAACATGTTTACTTTGAAAAGATAATCCCGAAGCACTATTGCCACTGCGGATCACAAACCTACGTGCAATCTTAAATACCGAGTGAGTACATTGGTAATACACTTGGGCAGGCAAGAATAACTTCTTGCTTTGCATAAATCTAAAAATGCATTGGCCGGCTTGCCGTATGTTACGTTAATGAAAAGGCTGGAGAGAGTAAGAAGCTCTCAGACTTACGATTCCCTGTTATGCTGTCAGCTTGCTATGAGGCCTTTTACACATTGTTTAAGGGTTACTGTGTTTTTAGGTGCAAAAGCACCTCGCAGAGTGAACGAGGGGTTGAAGGATTAAAATATATATTTATTTGTTTGACTTAACTGTCAGTATTATAACACCGCTTAGGAGACAGTGTTCTTTCACGACATTGAAGTGAAGTATCAGAAGTTTTATTATCAACTAAGCTGTTTCAACAGACAATTTAAAGCAAGAAAGTGGCAAAGGTGAAAAAGTACGGATGTGTAGGAGAGCGTCCTGTGTTTTAACAGTAGTGCGGCTTCCCGAAGCCGCCGCGCGTCGCTCACTTTGAGCGGTTTGACCTCTCCGGTAACGTGAGACAGCTTTGCAGCAGAATTCACGAACTTTCATCTCTTTAGCGAGGCCCTTTCGTCTGGAGGAAAAGCAGAGAGCTGCGCTGTCACGGAGGATCTGAGGAGGGCCACGTGACTCGTCTTACGCGCCGCGTCAGTCCCCCAATAAACCCAGACGGCAGACAGAAAGCGCGTGAAACATGATACGATTTTTAAAAGAGAAATGTTTCCAAATCTGGAAAACAGCTATATTTAACGTTCTTTAGTCATTCTTACCCTATGTAATATTTACATACACTTATATATAATAATTAGTCAATTTTTTGTCTGCATAAAGTAGTAAGTAATTTTTTTTATTTAATTGCATTACATTTTTTATGTAACACACACACACACACACATATATACATATATATACACACACACACACACATATATATACATATATCATAATTAAATTTTTTTATCATAAACAGCATTGTGTCCTGTTGTATTGCAGTAAATATTCGAAAGTGCCTGACTTTGCTGTTACGGTGTTATGGAGAAGAATTATGGGAAACTGGTGCATTACATGCTCTCTCTCCAATGTGACAAAACAGTAACAAAGCTAAGTGCAAAACACAGGCCAGCACCTCCACAATACATGCCTTAGAGATTAATAATAGTTAATTGGAAATTAATAATATAGTAAATGAGTAATTATTAAATATATTATAAAGCCTGAAGTGTCCTTGCTTGTTTGTGCCAGTAAATTCCTCGTACGTAAAACTATGTGGCGGGAAATGATTCTGATTCTGTATAACGAGAGCAAACAGCCTGAAAAATGTGGCATTTCCACCTTTAAAGAAAAAAGCTTTTCCCCAGGAAAGGCAGGAGGTGAGCAGACAGACTGGGGGGCTGGGGGTGTGTGTGTGTTCAAGTGCTTCCTGTGAGGCCCCCTCCGATGTCACGAGGAAAACAAACCCTCAGCATCACTAACAAACTTAACATAAACAATCACTTAAAGGATGTCAGAGGCATAAAAGTCTTATGCCGCATTATATGAGGTTGCTGACGCTCTTAAAGTTTCCGGAAACACTGTATTTCATGTACTCCGTGACATTCGTAAGGTAAGTGATGGAAACAGCCCAAACATAGTCTGCAGACGTGTTTTTGTGGACTCACCTTGACAGTTTGTTCTGTGTTTCGCTAACGGCATTTTCTCCCTATTAGTATAAACCTAACTGCATGAATATCATGCTAGAGGCCAAGGCTACAGAAATGTTTCTCTAAACCCCGAGGGGAGAAAAACACCACTGACCAGAGGAGGAAGAAG
>JAODKN010000016.1:1326737-1342544 GCA_026774425.1 Petrocephalus zakoni | reverse complement strand
ATTACGCTTGTCTGTCATTTTGAGTGCAAAATATTATCGTAATACAATTTCAATGCCACGCGAGTCAAATGTCACACCACAGAGACGAATCAAATACTGTCTTCGGGGTCCCGTTCAATCAAACTGGCAGAGAGCTATTCCTTCATTTTTGCTAACAGATGTAAGGGACGGTCTCTTAGATGGAATTTGGCCTGGGTGCTTAGCGGAATGAATGAACGCCTCGACGGCATGTTGTTTTATTGCCATCTCTTTGGAATGCACCCACACGTCTCTGCAAAGTGGGTTTGTGGGCCCCACTTCACAGGGCTCCGGATTCCCGCAGTTAGCCACCTTCTCGCTCCTTTTTTTCCTCCGCCAAAGCGCAATCATTTCTTCATTATCTCTTTTATTTGGTCCTTTCCCACTGTTAGGCTGCAGAGTGAGCTGGGAGTTTATTTGGATGCTCTTAATTACAAAGAAGGGAACGAACTGGGTTGCCTTAAGAAATTAATCTGCGCCGGCTGTTCCTAAAGGGCAGAGATAATCATAGAGACGACATCGAGCACCTTTTTTTTTTCTGCCTGAGATGAACTTAAGGAAAGACTGATCAGATCAATTCAACCAATTTCACAGAGAGCCACTGGGTTGTAATAAAACCGTTACATTTTGTCTGTTCGTGCAGCCCTAGCAGACTAAGGAACTTTTATTAAACCATTAGAAGACATAGTCCTTGCCTATTTGTTAAATTAAACTGAATTTTGGAATTATAAGATCGAGCCTGGAGGTTGTAAACTAAACTGTAATAAATTTCATCTCTAAGGCTTCTCAGTATTAAAAAAAGAATCAGCTACACAGCTGATCCCAAATCATGGTCTATCACTGGTCATTCATTTTCGCTGCTGATTTTCTATGAGTAATTATAGGCAAATAATGAATCCAAATAAATTAAACTGAAAAAACTTGTACAACACACTGGTTCAAGCTCCAGCAAAGTCCAACTAAAGATCTTGAAGATACATTAGCAGTCTTGAGGTCTGTTTTGATCTGTGATGGCCTAATGTCAGACTGGGACTGATATGCAAATTAACAGCTTTTTTTATTGCTCTTTGTCGGATGTTGCTGTAGGATGCTGTTTTCTTGGAGGTTTGTGTCTTTGGACGTTCCGTGTGCTTTTGTAAGTCAACATGAAGGCATTGGCATTATGCTAGTAGTTTCCATGGTCAGCACAGTGATCCCAGGCATGAAAGCACCATAGCGCCAGTGTTTCCACCCTTTTCAATCGCATCTTTCAGCATAACTATGAGCATGTCGCCCCTCTGAATCTCGGATAGTGGAGTGGAGAAAGTTGGATCCCTGTTAGCCTCCTGTCAAAGTAATCAATTTCCCCCCCGCGGTGAGAACCCCTCCTCTGCATCGCATGCTTGATAAATCCAGACAGCACATTGAGTTACGAATAAAATCTCTTTTGTGGAGCTTTGCTGAAATGTTATTGCTCTCCGATCCCCCATTAGATTAGAGAGGACGGTACTGACATTGAAATGATTTCATTTGGTGGGAGAATATAAATTGAAGCATTATGTCAGAGATCTCTGGGGGAAATAGGAATAAGCAGCGAAACATTATGGCGATAAGCAGGTTACACACTTGGAGGATGCAGATTGGCCGTGTCAGTTCTATCTTTCCCAACTCCGGGTCCAAGCTGTCACTGTTTATTTATCCGATGGCTCCTTCTCGGCTCATGAATTTCGGTGTCAATCCTGGAGCAGGCTCGATAAGCCATATTTAATCATGCGCGGGTCTACTGATCCAGCCCACGTGGCCTGGGCGCCCTTCCCAGGTGCAGGTCATGTGCTGTGGCTCAAGGTTCAGTTGCCATCCACCAATGAAAGCAGGGAATTATGCTGTGCCCGGCCATGGAGGTAATAAATAGGCAACGCGGTATCGCGTCTTGACTGCTGCACAAGTGCCTCCTACTGGTCTGTCAGGGATCCTACAGGGTGCCAACTGTCTTCAGTAAAAAGGGCGACACGCCCCCCAGTTGGAAATTGTACCAGAGTATCACTCCGGATTGTTAATAGTAAATTGTGTGATTGTAAACGATAATCAGAGGGTCAGTCTGGGGTAAAAACAGAGCAGAGAACTGAAAACCCCAAAACAAGTGCAGATAAGTGGGGTGAGGAAAGGCACAGCACAGGCAATGGGTGTGAGGAGCGATATCTGAGAAACTTTGCTTGTTGATTTGCTTATGGTGTTGTAATCAATATCCTACATCCCAGATAATAACATACCGGATTTTACTTGAAATTTGCATAGTTGCCAAAACAAGACACTTACTATCACATTAACATGATATTAATCATTGACAAAAAAAAAAATCACAACAAATCTTTCTAAAACCTTTATGGGTGGTGTTTTCCAGCAAAATGACCCGATGACATTGATTGCCCCAGGGGACAACCTGAGGAAAAGAAATGGGAACAAACAAAATAGATATATCACCACAAGCTGATGTGAGGACAAAGCAAAGCCTGGATCGGAGCGGGGTGCTGGAATACTGTACTAAGGCCAGCTGTACTTTCAGGCCTTGCTCTTCCCTACCACCAAAGATCTGGGGCACGATTTGACCCCATTGTGTGTCTGCCTACTGCCCACGATGCTCTATTAACGGAGCTTTCCGTTACCTAAAAGCCTCAGAGCCCCGAGGTACCCCTCGCTCTCAGGCTCATGCACAGAGGTTCTTCAGCTACCTGGTCCACCATACACATGGATCACGCATCCAGAAGACGGAACCCGAGAGAACTGGGAGTGGGATTTAACCGCACGGGATGTTGGAGGCAAATGTAGCATACATTAGCTTGATTTTAAGCCATTAAAAAAAAATTGCACGCAAAGATTGTCAGACATGATGTAAGGCGTATAACATCCCTTATTATGATTAATAACATTGAGGATCCTTACAGAAAATATAATTACCTGCCTCGGCTGACTTGAATCCCGAGATGAAGCGACTCGTGACCGGAAAGATCTCCCTCCCCATGCAGAGGGAGGACGCACCCTGCTGCCTGACACCAAATCGCGCGCATTGCCCATTGCTGCCACCCTTAACTCTCATTAAAAGCCCTATTGATCTGATTAATATCATACTGTGTCAGAAACCTTTGCACCCTCCAAAGCCATTTGAGTCTTGGTGCCCAGATTGAGTCTTTTCCTTTGTTTAGGTCTTATGGGGCATTTTTGGCCAGATATGACACACGTTAGGTGCCATTTAGACTAAACACCAATCATTCCCTGAATTGCAGTCACTTTTTCACACTTAAGCTGCGACTCAAAGTGAAACAACAAATCGTGAGCATTTTCGGTGTTCCTTTCCTCATACGACTGAAAGCTTAAAATTCTGCATGAATTAGTGCACATCTGTGATTTCACGTCAAGAGAAACGTGAACTAAACCACCAATTTGCGCTCAGGCGCCTCTTCAATGCGTTTCGCTGATGGCCGCCGCTCCGGCCTTGTCCTCTTCCATCAAGTGTCATTTGTTTAATTGCCTCCCCATCAGTCTTTGGGGTTACTTCCACACTAGCAGGGCCAGGAAAGCTCATGAGCTATTAGGCTGCCAGTCGCTGTCCCACTCTCATGCATAAACCCCTGCCTGCAGTGCAACTAGCAGGACAAAGACAGCGACTGGAAGACAGAGGCAGGGTTCTGTAATAATAATGTGCCCTTAGGCTAGTAAGCTGTCCATCATGACACAGTGTCCTCCCTACTGCGCTCTCTCTCTCTCTCTCTCTCTGGTTTTTGTCTCCTTTGTCTCTTAAATGTCTCTACTATACAAACAAATGCACAGCACACACACACGTGCACAAATGAGCCCTCTTGTGCTAAAGTATCAGAACACCCAAAATGCACTACCGGGCATCCAAACATATGGCGAAACATTCAAGAAATGTCCCAGTCACTCTAGCAGATGAATGCACACCCACATGCACGTTTGTGTCTATAAGCTGCTCGTACAATAGAGATTTCCGCACCCCATACAGGCTCTGTTACCTTCCGTAATTCTTACATCTGTGTCTTCATTTGCTTCTGTTTTTTTTTAACAGTGCACATGTGATTCATATTTTCTAAAAAGTCAAAAATGCTTTCACCAGAACACAAAAGCACTTGTGTCTCATTTTCCTACAGACTACCAAGAGTCAGGCTATAATTACTTCGCTCTCCCACCCACACAAATGGCTGCTCTTACTGTTACTACAATCATGTGTCTATGGTCTATAAAATGGGAGAAAGAAGCCTCTCAATGTAATGTATATATAATATGGAAATTCAAAAGACAAAAATTAATTATATGATTTATAAACAATTTAAAATACATTATACAGATATATAATTAAATCTTATACTGTTATGTTTATCAATAAAGTTCTGTTCTATCTTAAGTTACCATATATGAGCGATCTTTCCATTACATTAATCTAGAGGGTGCTCCATACGCAACATGAACTCTGCATAATGTGCCCTACATGCATACATATTTTCTGTATAGCGTATAATACGCTTGTACATGCATTCTGTATACTATACTCCATATTCAACAAACATTTACATATGCATATATACTTTCTGTATAGTCTACTGTACACGTGTCTGTGTTCAGTATGCTATACTGCATACTCAACATACATTCTGTATAATGCATACATACATAATATATAGTATACTCCATATTCATTGTGACAAGAAACATAAACCAAATTAGTTCCATTCAAAAAATATATAATTGTTCATTTAAAAGAGGTGAAAGGCCGTGGCATTGTCAGTCTCTGTGAATTTGTTAAAACTTAAACCTACCATACACTTACATAACAGTAATTGTGCATAAACAACATATAGGTCTACATAAAATGAGTTATCTGTTACTTATCTATAATTACTTTTTCAATTACTCTTCTTCTTATTGTTGTTTTTCTTGATAATGACGATGATGTTGTTGTCGTGTTATGCCTCAGATGTGCACGTAAGGCCAAACGTTAAAGCGGATGACCTTCCGGAGAGTTCAAACGTCCAGTCACGTCATAGTGGCGTCTATATCAAACGGCGGCCAGAGTCAGTAACGGAAAAGTACTGGTCCATAGCGCCTTAACTATTTACCGGCGTTTCGCTGCAGATGCCATCCCTCGGAAGCTGCCAGCGGACTCCAAGGCTGGCAGAAGGTTCCTTTCTAAAAATGCCCCGGGGCCACGCCGCTGAGACGCCGCACACGGTGGCGAGCTGACAGCCGGCTGGTGGCGGCACAATGCGCGGGAGGAAATTTAATTACTGCTCGCTCTGTTCACTGTGTAAACAGCGCAAAGCCAATAATACGCTTAATTACATCTCAGGACTTCAATGAGAGACGTGTTTACAACTGCAGACTCTAGAAGAGATAGAGGCGGCAAATTGCCGCAGCATAGCAAATTGCAGATACAATCTGCAATTAAAGTTCACAAATACTAGCAATGCTAAACAGCAGTAGAGACATACATGCCATTCATTTATTCAGTACCGAAAATCCAAATCCTTTGATCTCGACTTTGATTCATGACTCCTAAAATTTCTTCATAACAGACCTTTATTGCAGCTCTCTGCGCCGTACATTAATCTTACTTTGTAGAAACCGTCTGTTTAATAGTTTTATTAACACATAAATAAATGCGCACGCAAATACTTTTTATAATCGAAAATCAATTAATGGACTTGGATTATACGTCTGAAATTATGCAAATTTCATATGGCCTACAATCAGACGTCTAAGCGTAACAAACAGTTACTGATCGGTCAAATAAATGTAGTCAAACAAATTTGGGGAAACCTAATGATATTAAGATAATATGCTCACATATTAAACATTTAAATCCGGCCTTCTATATTTACCTTCGGCTACAGCATTTATTCGTCCGAAAAACTTAAAGGAACCTAAATAAAACGCAAAACCACAGTTAATGAATAGTGAGAAATTCGTCACAATATTACTGCAATTGCTAAAAAAAAAAGGAAAAATAATGTTTCACTAGTAACTTTAATTAGGTGAAATAAACCAACTGATGACGTAAGAAGTATCCATATACATACATAGATGGTATACTTGTCAGTATACTATATTTGGCATACTATTCTAAGTATACTAAGTCTCTGCGTTTTGATGTGTCACGAGGAGGATACAGGGATGCTCTCGTTGAGCTGGAAGACCTGGGTTCGCGACCACGTTGCCAACTCATACACAGTCCTGTGGTATGTTACCGAAAGACTAAATACCAACAAATGAAACAAGACCGTGATGTGCAATTGATTGAAAAGGTTCCATATGTGTCCACTTGAATATGTAGTACATTTTCAAAAAACATAATGTCTGAGTTTGCCTGTATGAATGCTTTATCATTTTCAAAGTTCTGATTCTTCAAAGACAGCACAAAACGTAAAAAATAATAATAAAAAAACAATATCAGCCTTGAACAATGACCAGTTCCTGTACTTATATTTCAGAAATATATATATATATGAAATATGGCATGTACCGGACATAACGGAAGATGTGTAGCCTACAATAGGGTATTGCTTTTGAGAGAATTTTGTCCCCTGCTGCAGAGCAAGAAAACTTGTCATAAGAAAACTAGATCTCCGAGCTCTATAATGCATGCCATTCCTGGTTTAGGTGGATTGCAGGTACGCTTTTATATGAAATAAATTGCGTTACTTCGTGCATTTATGTCTTTATTTCGCTAATTGTGAGGAAATTGCCAGAGAATTTCCAATCGACTTTACTTGCTATGTTATTGGGCATTTTAGACAAATGTTTTTACATTCCTGTGTTCACTTGCTGGAACAAATTATTTATAGGTTATTTGTATCTTATTGTGAAATAACGAACAAAGAAAAACAAACGCTTTGGATATAAGGCAGCGTCTCACTGGTAACATTTACAGTCAAATTAAGGGAAGCCCCTAATGAGCACGATGACTGCTACGGCGTGATATTCGTTATCAGACAACACACCTAACACAGTGGCTAATACAAATACATACTTCTAAACAAATTAATGTAAATTTAACATCAATATAGCACCCTGCGCAGGGTTAGCGGTTGGAAGATGGAGGGATGGATGGATAGATAGATAGATAGATGGATAATGAATGAGCTTTACCACTAATACTCTACCAATCAAAAAATATCTAAATTTAAAAGAATTGTTTCAGGGTAAAAACACGTAACTTTTAAATGAATGATTAGTGACAGTATTTACAAACGTAAATTTCTTTTTTAAAAATGCCGATGAGTCCAAATTGTATCTACATAATGTTCAAAAATAACGTCCGTGGACTTGGCTTTGGTGAGGAACGATAACATTGTGTAAACAAACACAAATAAATAGATACATAATCTCAGCTCGCGCTTCCATTATCACATGCGGGATTAGAGAGTTTAAGCTGTCATGTTCTCTAGTGCGCTCTATTTATGTTTCGATTGCCGAATTTCAGGCCCGCGTGGCACTGTCTTGGGGCTCTCGTGTCTGCTACTCAGCGCTTTCCGAGTGTATCGTCCTGCTAAAGCCGTCTGATGGAAGCAGGAGGCGCCAGGTTATCCCCGGGGAGCTAGAAAGTCAAGGACTGTTGGTCGAAATGCAGAATAATGTAATTCTATCTAGGTTGAATTCAACCTAATTACCACAGAAAGAACAACAGGCAGAGGGGCTTGTGAATGAAAATGGGCAGGAATGACAGGCTCATCAGCGTAATCACGATATCCGAGTGTGGGAGGCTTTGGAACAGATGCAGCAAAGGGCAGGAGGCAGAATGACTTATGTCAATCCGCGTGTTTTTCTTCCAAAGGTTCTGTTTTTTAAACAATCCCGACGCTTCGGTTTCTGACAGCTGAGTCAATTAATATTACCGAAATGGCAATGTTTTATGGTTCACAGAAAAAAAGCCTCATGTAAATGCATATAAGTTTGAACTTCAATGCCAAATGTATGATAATGCCAGTGATATATTGGAAGTTTAGTGCGTATCGACTGTACTGAATTTATTCCAGTGACAATAAACAGCATTACAAAATGAAATTTCATTTTAATATTGCCTGCATCATATTATTATAAAGACCAAAAAGCGCTATAGTGCCGTAGCGACGTCACACACCGTGATTGTGCCTATAAGTTGCATTTATGGGTGTCACGTGGCAGATTTCCTTATATACGGCATATAATGCCATTACACCCTTACACCAACATGTAATATTTTTGCATTTCTTCCTGGGAGTTTTAGCTTTACAAACTGAGCCAAGTGCAGGTTTCATTCGTTTTAAAATACCAGTAAGGGGAACCCCAAACTTAAAGCATGATTATTAAAAAAAAAAAGTCGTGATAGAGCACACCACTCTTCTAAATATTTATATAATTCGGTAAAAAAAATGGATGGCATGTTTTGAAATGCTTTGTCATCGTCCTTATCCTACCTCTAAAGCAGTGTCGACACGGAGCGTTTTCTTAAGGTCTGACGGGTGACTTTGCTTTGAATGTATCTTTATTGCTGCTTTTTGTGCAAACATATGGTGGTTCCTTTCTAATCCCTCTAAGAACACCGAACACGCGAGAGGGCGGCAGGTCACAAACAACTCGGGGAAAACTGTGACAAATTCCCATTGTCTCTGCTTTGCACGTACTTTATTACCCAGAAGAGCAGCACCGCCTCGGGGTACCGATTCATCACGGGCTTCGATACACGCTGGAACCCAACTTAGACAGCGCCTCTGGGCAACCAGCTAAAGGCTTTCATATTACAAATTAACGGGAGGGATTAGGGAGGGGTACCGCGTTGCAGAAAAAAATGCGCATTACGTTTATGAGAATGGGGAAATAAATGAAAGTCGTGTATACCTTAATAGACGGGAAAGTGCAATTTTAACTTAAAATCATAGCACGCGTTTTAAAAACATATGGACAGGCCTACCACAAGAATACCATCATTTAACTGTGCGTCTGAAGTAACCCGTTTCATAGAATGTACCGTTTCATTAAATATTCAGAAAATGTGCATATAAATATCATATTTATTGATTTATAGCTACGTGTGGCACGATGGCCAAAATTTATTGTTATTTGTGACGTTTTGGTTAGCTGTAACTACCATGGACATAGCTCAAGTTGTATCGGATGGCTTATGCGATAACAGTGAAGAATCACCGCATTATAGATTATTACAGAATATTAAATGATTAAAAAACACTAATACACCAACTTCATTGCCTTGTGCGTATCATTGTTGAAAATGCTACATTAGAATGCTTTATAACCATGTTTTGATTTTATATTAATTAGTTTAATTTTAACAGCAAGAGTTAATTGCGTGTAATTAAATGAAACAAGGGTTAGGTAGGCGCGAGCTGCCAGGTGCAATTCTAATATTGCTACTTAGTGCTTGAAATAATTAACATATAAACTAATTAGTTCATAACATTTTTGTCTAATTGTTGGATTGGATTAGGACTTAATATTGCTCTTGACAAAGACAACTCGTTAAAGAAAAGAAACAATAACAAACAATGGAATTAGCACAGAAAATTACTATAAGGGCCGTTGTGTGGTCAGTATAAGACCTCCTAATTTAAGAGAATGTGGTAACGCGAGCCAAACAGAGACTGTGGGACGATCATTTCTAATTTCAAAACGGAAATGATTTTAATTGCTGCCGATTCGTATTTAATGGCGACCGTATTTGACTTCGTTTAGTGTTCTCTTGTTGAAGTGGTAAATCAAAGATCCGTATAATTGTCCTGCGCGATTTTATTTTCATGAGTTTGATCGACTAATTTGTGGTGAGGTTCTTGAATAACATCCACATTATTTTCTGGGCGCTCACGGCTCTGCCGAGAATTAGCAAATGATAATAAATTGTTATACGAGTCCCCGTAATAAGTTAAAATACATTTCGAATCCATCCGTGAAGAATAAGGTTGCATGATTATCTGTAATTATTAATCCTTTCTGCAAACGCCTCTGTTAAATACGCTCATCTTTTCAAACCCATTCATTATAACTATAACAATTCAATATTAGCTCCAGCGTTACGGGAACATATTTTAATTTTCAAAAGATATCACGCTGTGGTGCACGTTCACAGTTTTAGCATCCAGAATGCATTTTCTGTCAAATCGGTTAAAAGTAAAACACGTGAATGTTTTATACACAAATTCGCCGTCAAGCTGAAATATGCGTCACCGTTCGTTATTGATATAGATTCGAATGCACACAATTGATTTTTATCCTTCCCCTAGCCACCCTGAGCAACTGAGAATTATTTTCATTCTCGCAAAAGCTGAAATAAGTGCGTAATAAAACGATGATATATTAAATTCGTTTTCCCCGTGTTGCAGTTTTATTATAAGCCATTTTTCATTTTTATTGAATTGAAACTGAGCAATCGCAAGTCTTGCCGCAGGCAGAGAAAGGTTAAATTATTTGTGCCAATCAGCATCGCTGTTGGCCGTACCACTAAGACAAATCTAATTTTTCTCTTTTATCGTAAAATTTTGGTTTTGGTGATTTAAGCTTTGCTGTGGTAAATATTGTCAATAAATTGCAAACTGCTTATTTAAATGTGTTATATAAGCATAGTGTTTCCCTGAACGGATCGAATAGCGCATGGTAGATTAAATGTTAAATAAATGATGCGGATAATTTCCAAATAAAGACTGAAGCGCTTTACTGAAATGGTACTGGCGTAAAAGAAAAATAATAGTGCTAAAAAAGTTATTCTGGCAATTAAAAATAACCAGAGCAAAGAGAATTTTATTAAATGCATAAACGTACTGAAAAGAGCGAGGTACGCCTATATGGTGAGATACTGTTATAGCTATTAGTAATGATGTCAATACTAATGTTAACCACAGAGCATCACACATACAGGCCTACCGTATAATTAGGAATTGTCGAATAAATATATTAGAATGCAAATTAGTTTATGGCATCGAAATTATAGGATGTTATAAATGATATCATTGGCGGGTAATATTGTATTTCTGCGCTAGAGTGAAGGTGAACTAGGTGCACTCATAACGCCGGGAAAAGGGGTTTTAACCCTTGATATCGGAAATTCGGGTGCGATTCAAATCAACCATCACAGCTATAGTCCTTAACTCTGACAGTCGCATGCAAACATTTTTCATGGCTTCCGTGACGTTATATCGCGTGTTTCAACGTGTCGCGCGACATAATGAAACTTCCCGACATGTTTATAACGTTACGTGGTGTAAAAATGAAAGGATAATGGTAATTCCTTTTTGTCACTGCGAGATAAATCGTGAGTGAGTGGCTATATTAAAATGCAGCTGAATCAATACACGGTTCCAGTCTTTTCGTACAAAGGCGCGCTTATTAAGCGCTCGCGTTTAGGCGTTTACGTTATTTAGTAATTATATAGGCCTATGGGCGAGAGAACACATGTAGCTAAAAAAAAAATCCGCGAGCGAAATAGGCATGCTAATAAAAAGCTGATCATTTCATTCATGGGTGACAGTTCATCTATTTGATGACAGCTTTGCAAAAAAAAAAGATCGCTTGTAAAATGTAAAAGTCAAAGACGAGCGAGGGGGGGAAAAGACAACTGTGTCTTTAAGAAGTGAGGGCGAATTAAAAGACCCTGCCTCTCTGGAAATTCAATAGCCAATGAATGGGTGAATCCCGGGGTTTTGGCAGCGGGAGAGTCTCACCTGCGCAAAATCACTCCGACAAGCGCTAAAGCAACGAATGCCCAGCTTTCAAAAATTAATATACACTTGCTTATAACTGTAATATTTCGTATTATCAGATGATTTTTATGGAGATGCACGACAAACGTCGTCCCTTTTTTTCTGCAGCGCAGCAGTCGTAGGAAACACGGCTGCATTTGGCTATATAGACATTTTCACGTCAACCTGGCAACTCCTCAGTTTCCAGATGTTGATTTTTTAAAGCGTTCTTTCATCGCGGTTTGCCAGTTATTATTATGCGTCCTTCTTCCAGAAATGCGTGATCAATCTCGTCTGCAGCAATGCACGTAGATAATGGATATCGCTATTCCAGGGCCCCAGTCCGAGACCTCATCGCGATGGATTAATTACCGTGCTTCTGCAGAATCGCTTCGTTCTCAGGACATCGCATGGACTCAGGTGGGCCGCTCACCATTACCAGCTCTTTAGTTTGTGGATTTCTTTAAGAAAAATTGTCTGCCCTGAGCGCCGCACTGAGTAAACACTTGTTTACTGTAACCCCGAGGAGGTAACAGAGAGGCACAAAACAAACACACAATGGAACATACTGGGATAGAGGAAGCGAACCAGACGCACCAGCAGCACGAACCCATTAGTTTTGGAATAGATCAAATTCTGAACAATACGGAGCAGCCCAGCAGCTGCATGCTACCGAACCGAACCAGCGAAACGGACTATCAGCTGGCCTCCAATGTCTACGCGAACGGCTACAACGGCGTCTACAATCCCGCCTGCTCCATGGCAGCGGGACTCGCGGGCTCCTACAACGTCAACATGAACATGAACGTCAGCATGAACATGAACGTCAACGTGAACTCGGGGAATTCCGGCGGGGTGATTCGGGTTCCGGCCCACAGACCCATGCCGCCGACGCCCCACCCGCCTCCCGCCACGCATCCACCCGGCCTCACGGCGGGCATGCCCACCGTGCCCACTGTCCCCAGCATGGGCAACGTGGCGAACTTTACCTTCCCTTGGATGGAGAGCAGTAGGAGATTCGCGAAAGACAGGCTGACGGGTAAGAAGGTCTCATATTTATGTCTGCGGGCCAGAAACGGCGATTAAGCAGCATTGCTTACAACCGCGGTCCAGATTTCAGTGGCAACAATTATCAGTCACATAAGCAGCGCACAGGTCCCACTCTAATTTGCCTGTGCCGAAATCTAATTGTCCTGACTATCTCACTGCCCGTTTCACTTCGAATAAAGTGAAATTTTTAAATTGTTTTGGTTATTTCGCCTAAAGTCAAAATATCATACAAATTAATTAATAAGTAGTTCCTTATTCCGCATTACAAGTATCCTTTCAGAGAGTCATCCCGTCTAAGTTTATTTTAAATAAACAATAGCGCCTTACGAATCAAAATGTTTACCGCTTATGACATAGCAGATAGGGTTGCGAGGAAGCATTCTAGATTAAATCAGGAGTGTACAAGTCGGATTCATCATTCTAACTAGACAGCAAGCCTCGATAGACGTGTATTTTGTCAACTGTGTTTCTATGCAAAATAAAGCGCCTTAAAATGTATTTTTTGGGGGGGGGGTGAATTCCATCCGCACACTTCGCGGACATAATTTCCATGCAAGACTGTATATTTAATTAATACGGAACGATCAATTAAGAGGTCCAAACGAATTGCATTGGCATAGCGTAGATTTTACTTTACTGTTTTTAACAAACTGCGTCTCTGTTTAGTTTTTTATGATGGCAAGGTTATTAACAAAAAAAGTATTAGCTATATTATTTTTCTTGGACGAATGTCCATACTTTTTTAATTTAATAACGTAATTCAAATTAAACTGCCATTGCAAAAAATGTTTTTGTTGCTATTTCGGTATTTTTATAATTGCATATTAGCATTATTTTTTATTATTATTATTTTTCTTCTCCTCGATGCGGGTTTTAAAGATGGGCTCACGCGAGAGCCAAATGCGAGTTAATACAGATTCCAGTGGCGAGGTTTTCTTTGTAGGCCTGTATATCTTACAAAACTCCTTTAATGTAAGATAAGAGACGCCATTATTAAGGTAGTGCAAGCTGTCAAATGGACCTTTTAATACAGTTAACACATTTAAAAACAGCACTAGTGACAACAGATATACATAGCATGGTACCTTTTACTCAAACAACGTGTATCTGATCTTAGGCCCAGTTTATGAACAAAACATGCGACTTCATCCATTAACACAGTTAGTATAGCAACAGCACCAGGTAATAGTAGTTGTGGTATTCGCAGCGTTCATGATTTTATGAACACGTGGTGTCGGATTTTAACATCTCTTATAAACTAATTACTCTATTAAGATTGAAGGTAGCGGGCATGCTTTGGATAATAAACGTTTCGGCGTATAGCTTTCGCGAAGAACCGTCGGTTAATGTTGTTGTTGTTTCCCAAAGCCTACGTCGAGTTCTTTACCAGCACAGTGAGTCGCATTTTACCTCCAGTGGCGTGGAATTGTCTTTAAAGCATATTTACCTGCTTTTGCTAGGTCAAGCCACAAGTGTGCAATTGAGCATTTACATAATTTTACACTCCGTTAGAATAATCGAGAATAGGCCTTTTTCGTTTTTAAATTAGATTTATTGGGAACAATATTATCAGGATTACAGTACATTACATTATGTATGCATGTTACAATAATAATAATAATAATAATAATAATAATAATAAGATCAATAATTATAACAACAACAAGCTAATAATAATAATCATCATTATTATTATTATTATTATTATTATTATTATTATTATTATAGCATAGTAGTAGAGCAGTAATATTTTGATTGCTCGTAGTATGTTTAATATCTCTTATTTTACTAGTCATATGGAAAATCACTATTATTTTTGAAGACATTGCTTCCTTCCCTGTACAGTGTGAGGCTGTCCGTTTTGGCTACGTTTCCTTCAGCTGCTATCTGTGCTGATCTTGTTATGACTGTGCGGACACTCGCGTTTTTTCTATTGCCACTGACCTGGGAAAGGCCAGTCATCGAGGTACGAGCCATGGGGAGCGAGCGGGGACCCCTGCCTCGCCGTACACCAGCGCTCAAACGTCAAACATACAGTCTGTAGCAAAATTAAAAAGGCTTCGGTGTACGTTACTGTCTAGTGAGGAGAGGTTCTGATCTAATCTGGGCCCAGGGACACGTACTGTCGGCATCAGCAGTCACCGGCCACCGCGTCTCATACCCATTCAGTAGCAGACGGTGTATACACGCTATAATCTTTGCAGAATACGTATATATGAAATCTAAGGGTGCTGCGCAGACTTTCCGGTACTTCCTCTGCCGGAAAGATGCAGTGCGGAGAGGTAAATAGCGCGGTACTAGTAGCACGGCACGCGTTTGTAATGGCTAACAACCGATGGACTGCGCATTTTGAATGGATAAATTAATCGGTTCAACATCAGTGACTAGTCCCAGATTCGCATGCGTTATGCAGCTCTCCCGGTGCTTAGGATGGCCATCCTGAAACAACGTTTCTCGTAAAATATCATTTTTATAGTGACTGTATTCTATTACTACCTGAATATCATGTAAATCTCAAAATATTAGTATGGATTCATGTAATATGTTACTTTCATTAATAAATTACATTTATTAATACTTTGTGATAAAATTGTGTTGTATAAGAGCTTTTGTAATATTATATATAATTATTTAAATTCAAAGTTAAATATTAAAGTGTAATCATCATTACTCAAACCCAAATAACGATAACCATGAATAATTATGGCGCGAACCACGGCAGTGGCCACACAATAAATACGTGGTATTTCAATTAAATATAATTAGCACTGTACTATTGTCACTTACGCGAGGCATATTAATCATTTTCTTAATGTTTTTCCTTCTCGCATCGCAACTTTGTCCAATATAAATTAATATTAACATTATATACAATATTAACATTATACATTACATAAGGGTCATAATATTAACATTATAAACGACATAAGGGTCATATTATTTATTACATAATAATAATAATAATAATAATAATAATGCAAGTTAAAACCCTGTTTGGAGCTCCAGTTTATTGTATTGAAAACGT
>JAODKN010000016.1:1266131-1291080 GCA_026774425.1 Petrocephalus zakoni | reverse complement strand
CGGGCCCTTAAAACGGGTCCCGCACACAGCTCAACTGAAGAGCAAGAGTGCTCCTGGTGGGAGCGGGCCCTTAAAACAGGTCCCGCACACAGCTCAACTGAAGAGCAAGAGTGCTCCTGGTGGGAGCGGGCCTTTAAAACGGGTCCCGCACACAGCTCGGAAATCTCGGAAATCTTTGTCATCTTGCTTCATGTGTAGCCTAAACCTACGTCCCCGGTTAGTCAGCACCAGATATCGTCAGGGGTGACTTATCTGCTGACTCCCAGGAACGTCATGGTCCTACCGAGTCGTAAGAGAGTCTAGCAGCACCAGCCCTAACTTTGAATTGAAATCCAGCACAGTAATTATACCTGCTGCTCAGTCTTTCCCTTCTCCAGCAGTCTGCGGACTTCGGACTCTTTGCCTCGCAGGTCATCCCGGAGGTCCATGTACTCTTTCTCGGTTTTATCAATCAATTTGTCCAGCTCCGAGGCCTCTTTCTGGATTTTGTTTGCTTCATCCTGAAAAGAGGAAGAAAACTTATTTAACAGGGTGTCAGTTACGTTCATAGGTGTATGCAAAAATTTAGCCTCCCCCCCAGCTACATTACACGTTTAGTTAATTATGAAAGTGAAAAGTTTTAGGCACACAACTCCTGAGAGAGAGTGTCAAAAAACAACATATTTGCAATTGTTAATATTTGCATATGTTAGTATGTTAATATTGCAACATGTTTGCAATTGTTACTTTTTATTCCACAATTGTCAAAAAAATGAACTACTTGGCCGTAAAAGCCAAAGGCGTTTGGAGAAAAGATGGAGCATCTTTTCGTGTAAAAAAAGCACCTTTGCCAACTGTAAACATTTGGGGCGGTTGTGTGGTAGCCAGTGGCACAGGAAACACTGTACCGCTAACAGGGAAGAAAGACTTCCACTGAATATCAACAAATTCTGGATGACAGCATTAGACAGTCAGCCAAGAAGAAGAGGCTGTTTGTGCAACAAGGTGGCCCAGGCATTTCAGGGCTAGAGGTGATCTGCAAGGAAGAGTGAGCAAAAATCCCCACAACACAAACTGAAAGACTCAACGGTATACAAACGGAATTTACAAGCCGTGATATCTACCAAAGGGGGGGCGGGGCACTAAATATTGACTTACTGAGGAGTCCAAATTTTTGCAAAAGCCACAGTTATTATTTTACCTATTCCTAGGTTTTGACATTCATGAAATAAAAAGTACATGTTAACTGCATTAATATTTGTATGCATTTTTTTTTTTAAACACAGTTTCCTACAGCAGTCACATAATAGACTAAATTAGCAATTTGGTGAAGAGTATGGAGTTTTTTTTTTGCAAACAACTATTTCTGCATTTAATGTGCATATGTCCTCATGAACACGCCTGACATGTTTAAGCGAATAGCTCCTACTAACCTCGAGCGATTTGGTATCGAGGCTTGGCAGTCCCGTCAGGTTTGCGTAGATGCGTAAGGCCTTGCCGCCAGCCTCCTCAGCTTCAGCGTTCACCTTACTCGCTTGCTTCTCCAAGTTCCGTGCCAAGTCTTTAGCCTCGTTAAACCTGCGAACGCCACACGTCCTCATGATTCCTTGTTCCCTCTAACGGCTAATAGCAAAAAAGGGTCACGGTTTCATACTTTTTGTTGAGGTCCTCAATGTCACTGCTCGTCTTGTTCTCCCCTTCCAAAGTCTTCTTCAACAGCTCCAGGGCCTTTGTCGACGTGCTGTTGGCATCCTTGGCGATTTTATGTATCTGATCCGCATCAAGCTTGTGTCTATTCGGGAATGCGAAGAAAATCGATTAGCGGTACCATTTCAAAGACGCTGAAGGTATCTATAAGCACCAATTAATGACGCCATTAATAACTTAAGCATAGCTCTTACTTCTCAGCCAATTTCCGAGCTTCCTCTGCTAGAAGGGTCATGTTGTTGGGATCCCCAGTGTGCGTTGGTACATTTATATCCTACAACGAAAACGACCTCAACACATTTACCCATCATCTACAAATGATCTGGGATGACACATTTAATAGAAAATACCGGATCTTGATGGAAATGGTTTAAGCTATAAACTCTTCACCAATGACTTTCAATAACTACGTTATCAAAGTCCTCACCACTTTATTTATAGCATCCTTGGCCTTCTGGAGCTCATCTCGTGCCCGGTCGATCAGGTTCTCCGCGCTTTGGACGCGGCCCCGAGACTTGTCTGCCAATGTGCTCGTCTGGTCCACGGTGTCGCGGATGTTATGGAGACGCTTCGACTGGGTGACCAAGGTGCTGTTAATGTCAGCCAAGCGGTCCAGGAGCTCCTTATCTACATCTGGAGGGGATGAAAAGTTTGGGACAGTTTCCTATTAGCAGTGCCAAGCAGGCAAGCTTCCAAAAGTGTTGTTTGTTACTAAGTCAATCAGCTAAATGATCAGCAAAAAGATCTGAATATTTTCTAAAACATCGACTGAGTGGTGAAATTATGAAAATACTTATATGGCATTTTAAGCATCATGAAAAAGTTAATAATATTGTTTTAAGAATGTAAGAAGTAAGAATATACTTAATAGTTCTGCCTACTTTAGAGTCAATCCCAGCTTGAAAAGTAACTTGTTTAATGTTTCTGAAAAATATTCATACTTACAGAAAATGGAAGCTGAACTTTAAATAAAAGGTAAATATTGACCTGCACAGATGACCCTTTCCCCTGTCACCACCCTAAGTGTGGGGGGGGGTTACATGGCATTGAGGGGGAGCAAGAAATCTGACCAGTAAATTCCCTTTCACAAAGTCATTTCATTACCGTTTGACAGCTCAGTTCACCAGAAGGACTCCCCGTCACAGAGATCGCAGTGATTAACTGGGTGCCATTAAAAATTTTTAGCATTTGACAGTCATCGGCAGCAGCCCACACCTTTGCTGTTCTGCGCCTCCAACAGAAGATCCATGACTGCCCTTTCTGCGTCCCGCAGACGGTCTTCAAAGGCCTTGTCACTCACGGTCCCCTGGCTGCTATTCAGGTTGTCAATTAGAGCCTGCAGTTCCTGTAGCTTCTGTCTTTGCTGGTGCACCTACAACGGAGAGCCGGAAGGCAGCGAGTCTGGGAGGTGCGACCGGGACGCGTTTGCAGGGGAAGAGCCCTCTGTGCACAGCGTTAATAACTCACCTTGTCTCTCACGAGGGTGTAGCAGGACGGGCACTGCTGGCAGCCGGGCCGAGAGCGGTTGTAGAAGTAGTTCTCCTCACACATGTCACAGCGGACGCCGATAAAACCGGGCCGGCAGACACAGTGTCCGTTCTCCTCGCACTGGGCTAACTGGGAGCCTTCTTGGTCACAGTCGCAGGCTACATGGGAAGGGGGGGGGGTGTTATTAGAGGAGACATTGATTCATAACACACATTACACTCGGCATTCCTTAATTCCCCAATACAAAACCACAGTCAATGGCTCCGTTATCTAGGAATTTTTCTAGGAAGATGGAGCAATTTAGCAGTTTCACAAGCTCTGCTACTGGCGATGGCTAAAAGCAGCAGATTAAAAGAACATCTTACGTTTGCAGCCAGACGGTCCGAAGCCAAAGAAATTGGCCTCGCAGCGCTCACAGTGCCGACCAGTGACCCCCGGCTGGCACTCACACTGGCCACTACTTATGTCACAGTGGCCGTTCGTGGAACCAATTGCGTTGCAGTCGCACCTGTAGGGAGAATTTTAGGCTTGATGATGCATAACCAGAACAGTCGAAATGCATCAATAGTCAAGGAAATTGTGCATTATAAGGACGCAGCTCTCTACACTGCAAGTGAAACCCGGAAGCTCACCGCTTGCAGCCAGTGCCGCTGTGCAGGTTGAAGTAGCCCGGCTCACAGGCACTGCAGTCCCGGTTTGTCACATGGGGCAGACACTGGCACTGCCCGGTGACCTGCGAGCAGCTGGTCCCCTGGTTCACCGTGCCGTAAGGATTGCAGTCGCAGGCTGGGGGGGGGGGGGGACAGACCAACAGCAAAGTCGTCTTCATACACAGAAACTAATGACGAGTAGTTTCATTACTGCCAGAGACATCTACAAGTCATTTTACACTTGGGGTTACGTAACTATGGATTCTGGGAGAACAAAAACAACGCATGGCCCCCGACACCCCCCCCAATCCAGCCCATACTCCTCACACATCCACCAACCTGTACTGGAAATACTGGATGGATCATCTGCTAACATGAATGTTAATAAATGTGTTTTTACCTGGATGCTCTCAGTTGTAGCTGAAATTACACCTATTAATTTATTGCACATTCAACTTATGTGCACATTCACATTCAACTTATTTACTAAATCTTTCCTGAACATTTATGCAGTTACCGTTTTTCTTTTACATGTTAGTGTATTTTTCATTTTAATTACTCATATTCTTTATATATATGTCTGAATATTTATATTCTGATCATTTCTCATTTTCACTATGAGCGACATTTTCTGTGACAACCGTAGGAACTGTAATGGATAAACTGTCCGTGGGCGGTAGTGTGTTATTTCCATTATATCGTATAGCTCGTAAAATCCATAAAATGTGCTCAGTTTACTCTTTTTGTGCTCTCTGTTTGCCATTTCAAGCACTCCAGTTAAGTTGTGCTCATGTTTTTGGCTGTGTTCTTGCACAAAACAGGCCCACAGAGACAGAATCTGGAGCATATGTACACAAATACAATGGGTGTTAGGGGAGCACATTTATTTGCTCAAATAAGTATATATTTATAATAATGTGCGTCTCATAGTGCATCATATGCTCAAAATAAATGGATCTCTCATGGGTTCTCTAGGTATAACTGAGTAACTACCCTGTCATACAGACACATACTGACCCCACTGTGATTTTCTTCCAAGACCAAATGTTATTGCAATCCATCACATTCACAAGGTCAAATATCTGCCTTTGCTCTTCCCGATGCTGCCACTAAGTGGCACTGCTTCAGTTTTGTGATGTATTGGGTCAATTTGTTCAGTTTCAGTTGCTCATCGGTACAATCTATCTACATAGTTGGAGAAAGATCCTTCAAATCATTTTTGATTGATTTTTGCTTCCGCAAACAGAACCAAGTGTGGAAAAACAGCCCAGTTGTATATATTAGCCATTATAATACCTGCCGTTTCCAAGTAAATCATTTGAGAACCATACCATATCCTTCTTTCGCTCGGCGTGCATTGAGTAAACACGAATCAGACAGGATTAACTGTTGGACAATATGCATTCACAACGCGCAAGGCACAAAGCGCCTTCGCCAAGCAAGGGCCGCGCTCTCACCCTTGCATTTCTCGGCAGGGTTAGCGGCCAGGGCGTTTCCATAGAAACCGTCCTTGCAGCGGTCGCAGAAGAAGCCGTTGGTGTTGTAGATGCACTTGAGGCACTCGCCGGTGTCGCCGTTACAGTTGCCCACGGCGTTGAGGTCGATGTTGTTGCTGCATGTGCACTCCCTGCATGCCCTGACGGGGCCGCTAATCCCCAGGGGGTCCCCGAAATGTCCGTCGTCACAGAGTTCGCATTTCTTGCCTGGAAGGATCGCGACACATAGCTACACACTCCTGCGTGCGCATGTCCACAGACGCATATCGTAGAAGCATATAGATGTGCTGAGAAACTTAAAAACCTCAATACTAAACACTGAAAAACAATTCTGCGTCACCTAAGGTGAGTTACTATAACAACACAGTATGACTACTCTTCAAATTTATACCTGCTGTCCCCTTAGGGCAGTTGGTACAAACCACTTCTGCGGTCTGAGGTACCACTGCACAGGACGAGCCTCCAGGACAGGGGCATGGCTTGCAATCGGCAGCGGTTCCCAGAGTGGCATCGCCGTAGTAACCATCACTGCACCTCTCGCAGCTGGAACCAGCAGTGTGGTCCTTGCAATCACACATTCCTGTGACACAAACATGTAATTACATTTTATGGCACTAGAGGGCAGCATGAACCATGCCAAGACATTCAAACTTCTGAATTTAAAGAGGAGATTTACTCTTCAGAAATGTGAAAAGACCACTCTAGCAATGCTGGAAAGCCTATGGGTTCATACATATAGGATCACATTGTTCCGTTACACCAGTTGTAAACTACTGGCAAAGTAACTGCTTTCCGACTTAAAGCACATTTACAACTTACCGTACAAATTGTAAGCGTGAATTACGCAAACAAAGCTTTGCAGCTTTGTATTAGCATTTAAAGGGCTAAAGTAGAAACAAAAGATTGCGGTTAAGGTAATAGTTCTTGGCTAAATATTAATCCTGTAAACAGACCTGTCTCTGGATCACAGGAGTCACTGTGGCCATGGCAGTTGCAGAGCTCGCAGGGACTGAAGGGCCCTAGCTCAGGCCGGCTCCGGCGATATCCCAGGGTGCACCGCTCACAGAACTGGCCCGTGAAGCCTTGAGGGCAGGTGCACTGCTCCACCCAGCGTGCGCGTGTGCCGGGACCCTTGCGGGCAGTCACCAGGGACACGTTATCCAGGTGCCCAGCACCTAAACAAGAATTCAGCTCATTAACACGCGGTATTTTCCACAAGATACCAAGCTACCATCAACTGGCTGAGTTCAATAACATCTCTTCCCAATATACAATTTGATTGCCCCTGTTTTTGCTTATTAACACATAACAGTTTCTGATCTTCAAACTATTTAATGTAATGCAAAGGACTACCGGAGTAAATGATTACTTGATTCATCAGCCATGTGAAGTTGGCTAGAAGTTGGGGTTCCTCAATAAATCGGATGATCATTTAAAACTGTGTATTGTGTTTACTCAGGTTATCTTTTATATCATACTATATTTGTTTGAAGGTCAGTAACAATTATGTGTTATGAATGCAAAAATGTGGACTGATTGGGGACCCTGGAAAAGTCCCCAAGGACCGGCTTTAGAAACACAGCTTTTGAGAACATCAAAAGCAGGTACACATTCCTTAGCAAACTAAAAGACTGTCATTCTTTGAAAACTCTACATCTAAAACAGTGAATTACAACTCAAACTGAATTGCCTTTATAAGCAAACAACTCCAGATCTTAAAGTCAATTATAACAACAATCACATCACTAATGATTACGACATTCAAACAAGCATCTATGCGTCGGCAGACAGGGTGTAGATACTTCAAAACGACAGGGTGAGACTAAGCGTTCTACAGATCAGGCAGGGATGCTTAGCGATGGGAGCAGGAGCACACTTTTTTCACTGTAGGTGCCGCGGATCTTTATCGAGGTCAAGTTGTAGAGCAGCTTCTGGAAGTTTGAGTGGGTGATAGGGGGTCTCCAGGGGTAGTCGGCAGCATCATGCAGCCTATGAAGGAATAAGGAGACCAGACGGTCAGCAAAACTCCCACGAGCAGAATATTAATGAGCGAGAATTGCACAAATCTGATTGTGAATTCAGACAGCTTTACATTTTTCTGAAGATTCCGCAGAGATTTTTTGCTCTGCATTCGATTCATTCGACTTATGACATTAGCCTGGCGTCTTCGCTTCCATACAGCGTGCACCCATTTGGAAATGAGATGTGGCATTATATGAGCCCTCCGATACCTGAAGACATATGTCTGGGTGTTCTCTCCCGGGTAGGAATTTCCCTGAGCTATGAGGGGTACAGCCACGAGCAGGCCCGCCCCCTCGAGCACCACATCCTCAGCAGACAGTCGCGACTCCCGTCGATCTGTCCGGAGAGTGAACGTGAGGTTCTGCCCGTAGCTCAGCCGCTGGTCGCCCAGGAATTTCGCTGTCAGGAAAAAAATTCACAGACATAACAGCACTGATGGTGGACATTTGCACCAGAAAGTCTCAGAACACGTTCAGAAATGGTCCTTTAACTGAAAGCAGGCAAACGGTTACATACTGGTATTGCATATTACACAATTACGCAAATGCTCTAGAGAATGTACAGAAGTATATATAAAATAGTTTTCTCCTGTATGTGGGGCCTATATGTTCCATACCTGGAGCCAGAAAGTATAGGGGATTGTAGTCGTCGGACAGGAGGGAGATCTCCATCTTGCTGGAGGACCACTGGACCGGGAGCCTGGAGCCATCTCGCCGCTGCCCCACCCAGTCCTCATTGCCTAGGCAAGTCAACGGTGCATATTTTATTATAGAAATTATACATATAAATTATTATTATATATACATACATACACACACACACACACACACACATACACACACACACATATATATATATATATATATATATATATATATGTATGTATGTATAAAATACACACAGTGTATTTCTTAGTGATTTACTTCCCATTTTAACAAGGGTGTCTTTTGTAGCCTAATAAAATGGCTAGTGGTGGTATGCAGACCGTACCAGGATCTTGCTGTAGTTCAAGGTCATTTTTGAAGTCTGTGAGGTTTCAGAGAGCGCATCTCCCCCCATTTGGCAACAGAAACCTTTGATCTGTGAAGATTTATAAAGATTATTACAGATATTACATAGCGCTTGTCCTTGACGGAGTGTGGTGATGAATATTTTGAATTCTCTTCTGTAAGCAGTACAATATATTAGCTACTCAGGGAGTCTTAAAATTACAAGTATGATTTCACTGGGAATAGTATGTAAAATATACATATACACGAGAACAGAATGGTCTTAAGACCAACAATTCCAAAAGGTGATGTAATTTAAAGGGATCATAACTGTATAATTGGGAGAAGTCTCAAAGTTTCAAAGGTACAAATTAACCACCCCCCCCCCAACAATATAGTGGAGTTAACCGATGTGCAGGTGTCGCATTTGTTAAACATGCGGCTGGTCACACTTAAGCACATCATGATTTTTTTTTTTTACCACGCATTGTTTGCAAATGAAAACCACCTTGAAAGTAACACTTGAGCTGTTTTTTTTTTAAACTACAATGTGCTGAAAAGTCTTTGCTTTGGTTCTAAGATGTCACAGTTCTGTAGGTCATGCTGTTGGTATGTGCCCGCAACCCCCTCCCATCTAGATCTGTTCATTGTTCCCCTGCCAGTGTGTAGTAACTTTTTTTTTTTTTTGCTGTGAACCTGAGTCATGCTTCACAACTATGGAACTAGTTATTAAGACTGCTTTATAATTAGTCTCTGTCTTCCTCTTCCTGCTCCCCTCTCATGTAGGTTATCAAAGAACTTTGGACATTTGTACAGACACTGAAGGCTGAGAAGAAATAATCCAAGTCTAGCACTTCCCGTGGAGATGTTATGTCATCCTGTTTTATGTTTTAATTTTATTTTTTTAGTCGCCTGTGAGTCAGAAGTAATCCCCTTGCCATTCGGTTTATGTTCTATCTGGTGTAGTTGGCAAGCCTTAAACTAAGGATGCTTTTTTTTAAGTACAGGTTCTTGGTTTGACATGGTTCTGATTTAAACTTCTCACTGCCAGTGCAGTATTTCCTCAGTCATGATCAGCTTTTATCTAAACTGAGCATTCAGACTCAGAAATTCAGGTTGAAGACATTATTTCTGATAGTCCTTTGTGTTCAAGCCGTGTGAATTTCAGCATTATACCCTCTCTAAGCCATTTAAAATACTTTTTGTTACTATAACGTTCTACCATCTGTAACCCAGAGATAGAGAGAGTTGCAAAGGCAGCTCAGCACTGGGCACTGATGGGTTCTGCGTACTCTTTGAGATTTTTGAGGGAAATCGATGGAACTCTGTTGCTTAGATTTTGGTGTCTTTTCTTTTTGAATTACTCATTTTACCATTTGACTTTAATGCGATACTAATGATGACGCTATTCTTGAATCATTTTTTAAAGTCTTTAAATTTCTTGCAGTCTTACGTGTCAGTGTTCGCCATTTTCTGTCTCTCCAGTATCTTCCCTCCTTTTAGTTTATAGACGACAGGTGTAAGTGGCAGCAAAATGCTGACACAGAACATCGGTGAGCAGGTATTTTTCTCCACAAACCCATCAATCCCATTGTAACCCTTGAAAGTTCATTGTTCAGACTACTGGAAGCTTCTCAGTGAAATGCATGTCCTCTGATTCTGGGGGCTGAAGCCTTAAGATTTAATTTTCGTTTTAAATAAGGTTTTTTTATTATTAATTTTCAAGATCCTTTGACCCGCAGCAGTGCATTTGAGTCATGGATATATGGATGTCATTGTATTACTGATTTATGAACCATCATAAACCATATCTTATGTTGTTGATTTTGGAGGTTGATTTAAGGATTGTGGGATGAAAAGGAAATCCATCTGTTTTTTTTTTTTTTTTAAAGATCCCCGCAAAAAGAAACAATAAAAATGTTCACCCTTGTTTTGTTTCCCTGTCAATTGTATTCTTCACAAAAAAATCAAGAGGAAACCCTCCATAAAATGCTAATGAGATTGCTGAATACTGCATCCTCATGGATCATTTTATTCGGGGTGGAGTCATGTGTGAGCGTCAAGAATCCAACAAATGAATGCCCACAACTGAGCTGACCAATCACACACAGTCTCTGGAAGGTAGTATCGGTTTGTATATCCACTATACACCTCACATGCATTATAAATTAGCCTTGTGCCTATGCAAACATTCGTCGAGCTGACATCAGGTATTTCCAACATCTATTTACTCGATGGTGCAAATTAAACATTCGCCGTGTAATTTTAGGGTTCGCGGCACTCTCCTGATGCCACTGCCACTTCCCAAATTGTAGAGGTAGCTTGGCTTGGCCAAGGGGATATAAACAGGTCTCAGGAGCCTTGGGACCTATAATTTCGTTTGTCATTTAAAGATTGGTGACCGTGCACTCGGTGCTGTAGCAAAAGCATGTGATTGTGAGGGGAGCAGAGATTTTAATGGGGTTTGAGATGTACTCTTGTGTTAAGCAGTCCCGACCAGCTCATTGGAGGGAAAATGGAGACTCATCATCACCTTACCCACGAGTCGTTTGTTCTTTCAAAGCATGCTCCTGGAAGTGGAGGAAGAGGAGGACATATTTATTCCTCAGCTTTTCGTTGCACACCTGGGACGGTTGCTCCGCGGGGTTAAGGTGATAAGTGATAGTTATTGTTTTGAAAACACTGTGTCAGTAGGGAGGATGCATGTGAGAAACTGGAGGTGAACTGTGAGCTGATCCTACTGACGGTGGATCACCTCCGGCGTCCGAGGATAAGGCTTTGTTTACAGTTAATGAGATAATATGGAAATAGAAATGACTAATCAGCATAAAATAATGCTTCTGAAATTATGCGTGTTCTATATTACGTACTCTTTAGTACTTATTTTATGAATTGATACTAGCTAGACGCAAATGCAGTAAAATATAATGAAGTCCTGTGAGATTAAATGAAGTACCTAAACTTTCCTTTTTGAAGACGTTTCATTAAACTTGCTAATTGGCCACTGGGTGGCAGTAATAATCAACTCATCTTCAGGAAAAGCCTCTGGGATGACATTTTAGCTGTCTGATGGCGCGACCTCGTCTTTCTGCTGTCTTCATGGCTCTGTTGTGTATTTGCGAATGAGGCAGTGCTCCCAAACCTGCTCTGTCCACCTGTAAGAAAAGCACAGAGTAGCTATTTATGACAGTTTGATTAGTGACTTTTGAAATGGGTAGAGTGAGGTTTGGGGGCCAAGGTTACAGCACTGCTCCAGGAGTTCAGCATGTCATCAGCTCTCCCATCCCCTTTGCTGGGGCTTCAGGAGAATTATGTGAGGAATCTAGAAAGAATAGAAATGTTGTTTTGACGGTTGTGGTACTGGGCCTGTATTTTGGCATTTTTTCCCTTCACGGAACAACCCAGGAGTGAAGTGAATCGCACAAGTTAAAGCCAGCCCTTCAAAAATAACACAGACTGTCGGAGAACTGAAGTGCTGTTGAACCGGTGTATGAATCCTGCAGCCTCATTCTCACGTTCCAAGTCTGTCTGGGACGGAGAACCAAATAGATTATCATTATTTCATCAAATCATAGGTGTCGTATTTATCACAATGCTCTGAGCCGGTGCAAATATCACTTATGGGGACGATATGTATTTATCGTTGTATGACTATTGTTTATCCGGCTAGCCAACGCCCTTATCAAGGCTGCCTTATGCTCTTAACGATTTTACGTCACGCGTACTCCATGGCGCCCCATGCAGCCCATTACGCAGATCCAGACAAATACCTTTCCCAGAATGCAGTTCTGCTTTAGACCGGCTCGCTCATCAGGGAGGTAGCCTGGGTGGTTGCAGACACTGCAAGATCTGCAGAAGACGCCCGTGCACTGAGCAGGGCGGGTGTCCCCGCTGCCAAGGCCACTGTGCCCCACCTGAGTGACATTTAACTGCAGGCACATTGCATAAAATGACAGTGTATAGGTTTGTGCAAATCCATGTTCACGTACGCTTTGTGCACCCAAACCGGGCTAAAGATAAATGCATCGCAAGCTGGTAATGCGTGTGAAGCGCACACACGTGTATCTTTGACCTCCCTTTGCTGTTTTTTTTTATAACTCTCCCTGATGGAACGAAAAGCATCGCACAGACTCCTTAAGTGTCTCTGTAAAATGTGCCTAGAACATTCCTGCGAGTCCCTGTTCTTTCACGGAACCTGAAGCAGCTGTGGTCTTTGTCCCTCTTAAATTCCTGTCGTGTCTTTGCAGAATAATCACTATATTAGTCATGCGCATGCGAGTCTGTTTTTTCCACTCGCGAGCGGGAGACTATGCCATCGTATCCTCTGTGGCCCCTGGATGAAAAAGGGGGCTTTTTGCTGCAGCTGGGACCGCGTGTAACAAAGCGTGGTTAAGCTTGCACGAAATGTTCTTCGATTCTCCCGGAGCCCAAACGCCATTCTCAAATATCACCGTGTTATGAGAACGCGCGGCTTTTTTCCCCTTCCGTGTTCTCGATCTCTTGTCGGGGGCATTCCGGGGGCTGGCGCTTCATCCAGGTAAATGCTTCGGAATAAATGGCACACTGTCGCTGTGGCAGGTCAAGTTTCGAGTCTGATTTGTCACGTGCAAGCCATACACGAGGTATACACATGGCAGCGAAATGTTTCCCCTAGACGACGCGAATACACGACAGAGAATAAATACCATGGAAATGGCAACAAGAATACAAATAACTGGCTAGCTATTCAATGGAGAAAGTGAACGCAAGATGAGAGAATACTAACAATGATCATAATCATAATAAAGAAAGCCTTTAAGGCATTAGAATTAGATAGACACTCTATAGTGGCCAGTCACATATTTTTTGGTGACTACTCTTTTTGCTGCAGTGTTTGTGCAGTTATAGTACAATATTGTACGAAGGTAGATGGAACAAGTGCCAGATAGTTTGATGTCTATTATGCCTCTTTGATTATATTTGGGTGAAAAGCCCGGGCATTCCTGTGCGTCCCACACCGTGTGTATCGCGAGCTGACGGACAGCAGGGTCTCCCATGGCGCGTTGGGCTCTCCGCCAACACCGCCTTTCAGAGATGGCACCGCCTTTCAGAGATGATTTTCATAGTTTCCCCCAGTAGCTGTTGGATGACAAAGGCTGTCCTGGCCTTCGTCACCAGCCTCTGGTGGTGCCGGACTCGGCGAGGCGAGAGGCTTTATCGTGCACTGACCGACGGCGGCCGCGTTTCGTCGTTTGGGGGGAACAAGACGGGCTGCCCATATACAGTCAGATTCCCCAAATCGACGTGTCATTTCAGGCATTTATGGAAAGTCTCGGAAATGGGTCGGGACCAATAAGCTAGCCTGGGGGAAAATAGCGAAGCTATTGGCATGTTTATCTTACACAAAGAGGAAGCCAAGATTTGTCGGCAAATTACTCACAGGTAACACCCTTATTAATACCTCACATATTTTCCCCATCAAACTCATTGAGCATATTTGGTCTTTCCTCCTTATAAAAAAGACTTTATAAACCATTTAAGGAACTTTATTATTTTCAAAGTGAAAGGGAGGGACTTTTCCGCGGCAGGGAGACAAATGAGAGGGAATTTTTTTTTTAATAGCTTCACAAGGCAGACATTCGATATCAGGTTAGAAAGGGTTAGTCATCTCTTCTTGTAAGCATCCAGTAAATAGGGGGGAGGCAGCGCTGAGGACCATCGGCGGCCGGGGGAAGCGGGCGGCGGGGAGCGGGAGGGGTGCCCTCGCAGGCAAGCGGCAACACGCAGGGCCCATTACCTTCGTGGCTAACTATGGCAAGGATGAGCGCCACATACCTCTGCCCACAAACAAACTCTTCCCAACGCTGGGCTTTCGTGTTCAGGTGAGAGGTGTCACACACCTCGCCGCACACTGTTATTACTCTTCAGTTATCATTTGAAGGCTGCTGCCGGCCAGACGTGGCGGCCCTAGTCTATAACCGTGGAAGCGATTCGCTCTGTGGCGCAAATCTACCTCACCATCTGTTTGTAAAGCACTCTGTGCCACCTGTGATCATTGTTTGTCCTTCGCTGTGATCATTGTTTGCCGTTTACACTCATTACGCACTTACCCGACGCTCATTTCAGCTGAAGACAATTGGGGTTAAGTGTCGATGATTTGTAAGCAAACAGACAAAAATAACAAGTCACGAGAGAGTAGGTAGTGTTATAGTTAGACTATAGTTAGACACCTAGACTAGAACCCTAAGGTTGTAGGCTTGAAACACAAGGGTTAATATTGTTCTTTTGTCTGTAGGTATTCATGGTCTGTGTTGCCAAGCATGTTTGGCCCGGTTATTGGAAATACCCTTCAAGACATATTGGGGTTTTTTTTTCACCTAAAAACCAGTGTCTTTTGATCTGGCAAATTCAGTCTTGTGAGTCCAACAAAGCCACATCTATTAATCTGAGGGCTTGCTTCAGTGTGGGGACGGCAAAGAGAAGGTAGTTAGCTTGGCAAACGCACTTCCCTGTCCCATAATTCCTGCACTGACTATCTGATCCTTGTGGGCTTTACCTCCCCAAACTCCCCCCACCCCCTTTCCAGCCCCTATGAGCTCAGAAAAGTGTCCGTTGTTTCCTCCCTCCCCCCACACTCTGGCTGACCACAGATCTGAGATCATTGCCACCGAGGGAGCATCTACACTCCTAATAGGTCCCTGGTAGGTAGGCAGCGCGGGGCTATCGCCCTCTGCAGAGTGCTTCTTGGCCAGTGGGTACTGTCATGCTAATAACCCTGATGGCGTTAGCTCATTAAAGCGTAACTATCTGGATTAACGCTGACGAGGCAGGGTGTTCTGTTCTGAACTAGTTTTGTGAACCTGGAATGTGGAGCACACAGGTACTGTCCTAAACTGAAGACATTTGGCTGGTAGTCCCAGATTACGGATTATACAGCTGTGGCTAGTGGACTTAAGCGGAAGCCTCTGCTGGCTTTGGTGTGGCTTGTGTCACAGTTGGTTAGAACGCTGGGCCTGCAGTCCAGCCGTTGTCCGTTTGAATGCCACGGCCGGCAGAGTCATGTCATGGTTGGTCCCCTGAGCAAAGCCCTTAATGTCAGTTTCTCTGAGGACCCTCGGACCCCCTAAAGAAGTTAGTCCTTTCGCTTAGGGTGACCTTGGCAATTCTTAGTCCAACGAGACTTTTTTCTTCGCCACAGTCCAGCTGGCAGCGGAACCTTCTGTCAAGGTCAATTGATTGCAGTTTCGCTCCCAGACCAATATGGCGACTTCTCCAGCCCCTTCTCCCCCGAAACGATGTGCTCTGTCTGCTGGCAGAGCTGCTGACGGTTTTATAGACGCTGTCAAATAAGCTCAGTCTTAAATCGCAGCGTGTAAAAGATAAGCCATATCGAAATCTAAATGGCAGTAAAAAAGAAGTCTATCCTGATGTGTTTTTTTTTTAAAGGTCACGTGTTAAACTGAACACAAATGCAACACTTACACTAGTGTTGATTTGTAATGCTACTTTATTGTTCTTTATTGGCTATGTTAAACATGCAAGGAATCTCTCTTGGCGGGTGTGCTACAGTATAATATACAACATTCAAGAAAATTTCAAGGCAATTTGCAAATATGTACATATGAAAGTATCACACACCCTTTTTACACTAGACTATAGTACAGTACCTACATGCACATTAAATGCATAGATAAGCCATTTGTCATCAGTAGATCATCCTGAGAGCTGTTGCAGGGAATACCAAGCAGATGCATGCAGTTAACAGGGACAAAATGCACCCCCACAAAGACCTCTGTGTCTCTCTGCCTAACAAACTAATTACACACCCATAACTGATTGACTGTCCCAGGCAGCGGATCAGGTAGCTTTCGGTGGCTCACCTTCCGTCATGTGGCTTCACTTCACACACCCCGCCTTCCGCCCCCCGCTAAAACTCCCCCCCCCGCGCTAAAAAACACTGTGGTCCACCCAAGTCAGGAGCTATACTAGGCTTCACACACTTGTCGTTAGGTTGGCCATTTCACACGACAGTTGCACGAGTGACTTTGTGCCCTGGCAGTCAGCTTCTGTGTACCCTATCGCCCCCTTTGTTAGGCGGCCTGAGTTTGATCCCACGCAGCTGTTCAGGAGGACAGGACATGTTCAATTCGCGTAGTCCGGAGTCCGGTGTCTAGGGGCAATTAGTGCCTAATCCAAAAGGCTGGGCCAATTAACACCTAAAATTAACAGTGCCTGTTAGCCAATGCCCTAACAGCGTTATGCTTTTCTGTGTTTTTTTGTCTTCATATACGGAAACAAAAAGGAAAAAAGAATGAAAGGGGGGGTGCAAAAGACATGCACGGGCAACCAGAGGATTTTACTGCATGAGGATGTTCCAGAGCGTTCCGATTTCAAGCTTCAATTTGGCCTCCATCTGGAGTCTGCACAAACGGGGGGGGGGAATAATAACATCTGTAGCTAAAAAGCCAGACAGGTAGTTAAGAAGCAGATTGGTCATGAATGGATTTTTTTTTTGTTCTCTCTCTCTCTCTCTCTCTCTCTCTCGCTCCCTCTCTCGCTCTCTCTCTCTCTCTCTCTTCCTCTTTAAAAAGCCCAGGGGTTAGTATTTCACTGATTACAGGGTCCCTGTGTGAATGGCCGTTTGTGTATTGTCAGAACAAAAGGCCAAGCTTCCTCTAAAGAGGTGTTAGACAAGGGAATGGATTGGACTCAACCATTAGGCTGAGTGGAGCTGCAGGTTGAGGCCAGCTCCAGGGCCACGCAAGGCATTAAGCCACTCCCAGAGCCGTAGCCCGGGCCCTGCAATCTATCTCAGCCATGCCGTGTCAAAAAGTGCACGCCAGGGCTGGAGGGCTTTGCCTGATTACCCTGGTTGGGTTGCCATAACAAACTCGGGCACCTTCATAGCCACCTAAATATTTTGTGCATGTGAATGAGGTCCTCTTTCTTAACTCCCGCTTCATTATTAGGGTCACTGTTTTTTTGGGCGTGTAGCTTTATCGCGTCATTCAGCGTTTCGCGCAAAAATCCTGAAATACAAAACCCGCTAGTTGACCCCTTTGCAAGTAGTTTGATTCACTTGTTGCACGTGATGTCCTTAAATGTACACCATAGACAGTACAGGTCTGATTTACCGGCTAATTTTAGTCTCAGGTGATATCAGATTCCAAGAACAAGAAAAAAAAACACACCACTGAACTGGGGTTAGGGGTGGATGCTAACAATGAATGCTGAGTTATTTGAGAAGTACCAAAAAATCCCCCCAAAAAACAACATAGCTTCATTAACTCCTGGAACAATTTTCTGCCACATTTAAAACAAATAGTTTGCTTATTTTCTAATTACCGCAATCAAACAAACTGCAATTAAGCTGGTGTTTTTCATGTACCGCTATGCGAAGATGACAGCCTAAGCGATTACATCATGTGATCTCTGGTACCTACAGGTCCAAGCAGTTCCACCAGGAGTAAGCCAGGGAACACTCTGCTCACATTTGTCATGACTGACTTAAGAGGTACGTTAGTGCGAGTGATTTTCCTCTGACGTCCAGGAAAATTCTGACACATATCCAAAGTCTGCCAGGAAGGCTAGAAATCTGCATTTTCT
Organism: Petrocephalus zakoni; assembly: GCA_026774425.1. NCBI lineage: Eukaryota > Metazoa > Chordata > Actinopteri > Osteoglossiformes > Mormyridae > Petrocephalus > Petrocephalus zakoni. Next base: position 1,273,164 of record JAODKN010000016.1, on the reverse strand, counting down.
ATGAAAATGTATTGATTAGTCTCAATTTTACTTCACCATACTGGCTTCTAATGGCTGAGCTTTATTAGTGTATTAACCTTTTGTGACTAGTGCATCATTTGAAAAAATACGGCAAAGAAATCTACACAGGACGATAGCTTACAAGCCACACCATGTGACCCATGAGTTAATTGCTACATGAATTGTTACACGTGTTGATTCGTAGTAGAACGATGAGTCGTCTCTCACACCCTAAAGCCTCTCAAAGCCTCCAGGTGTCCTCAATTCAGAGAAAACGACTCCAAGAAATCTACAGTTGATGTGTAAAAATTAGCATCGCTCCTGGCTTGGGGGTTAGCATCAAGGCTGCTCACTGTGACACACCTCTGCGCACTCTCTCCGTCACCCTCTTCACGAGCGCTATCACGACCTCAGTGTGACCCGGCCGTGATCATCTAGGGCTGGGCGTGGCAACACTGGGGGGGGGGGCATACAAATGGGGTGGGGTGTGATGCCTGTTACCGGGGGAAGCGTGCCCGGCACCTTCTCGTGACCGCCGCGCTTTCCCGTGCATCTCTCACAGGGTCCTCGCCCACCCCATCCCACACCTAGTGCCACGAATAAAGAGCAGGTTCCCTACCCCCTGGCTGATCTGTCCACGTCGAAGATGAAAGTACAAGCCGATGTGTTAGGGAGTGTGGGGTTGGGGGGGGGAGCTTTCCTTAAGGAACTGCTAAGTACTTTTGTCAGGTTTAAAAGCCTTATAAGCCTTTGAACAACTGCATGATTGCCTCTGGATGGAGAGGTCGTTGTTGAGTTGTAGGGACGGGCTTCTCTACGCATTCCTACCACCCCGTTTGTACCAATCACCTCCTGATTCCTTCGTCGTTCCGGTAGCGAGTGGCAATTCCCCCAACTGCTGGCCGTTGCAGGTAAAATCCCCTGACCAGCAGCTTATGAACCCCACCCCCCCCCCAAAACACTCTTCTAAAGCATGCTGTGAAACTGCCCATGGGCTGGAAACCTCGCTGGCAACCAAGGGGACAGAATGGAGACATCTCTTTTAATGATATATTTCATAAATTTTTAAATGATTACAATACGTTTTATTTGGCAAATGATTTTTATCTAAAGTGATGTACAATTGAGAACGCAGGATCAGACAGTCCCTGGAGCAACTGGGGGACTGGGGGTTATGAGCCTTTCTTAAGGGCCCAATGGTGAAATCATACGATCAGCTGTGGGATTTGAACTGATAACCTTCCAATTGCAGGAAGAGGGTCGCAGCCCGGCGAGCCATGCACCAGCCCCCATAATTTAATGTCTTCCAGCATTGGGGTGGCTCCTCCTGCTTCCAATCCTGCCAGTTTTTCATACGTTTTAGCGGGACCCAGTGAAAGGGTGCCTGGCTTATGATAAAAGGAGCTGTCACATCAGATCTGGAGGTTTTCCATTAGCAGGCATTAGCAGTGTCGCGATCGGGCGCCGTAATGCTAACAGAGAAATGCAGAGACTCCAAGGCCTGGAAGGTGACCGAATATCGGCTCCGTCGGCGTGTTTAACCCAGGAAGCTGCCACAGGCACGAAGAGGCGGGAGCCCCAGAGTGCCGTCTCACCAGATTTGGTGTGACGCAGGGCACTTTATAAATGACGCTCTGCCTCATTAGGGCCCCACTACAACAGCCAATGGTCGGCGTTCATGGAGAGACCAGTTAATTTGCAGACTCTTGCACACTCTCCAGGCCCGCCTACTCCCTAACAAAGCTTGCTAGTACGGGGTTTCCCAACCCGGTCCTCAGGGACCCACAGATGGTCCACATTTTTGCTCCCTCCCAGTTCCCAGCCAGGCAGTCCACATTTTTGCTACCTCGGAGCAAAAGCGTGGACTGTCTGCCCCGATTGGGAAACACTGTGCTGGGGCATTTGCACTGCTAAGGGTCTGAGCTTTACTGCGATCAGTACTTTTGATGCGAAATCATTTCCATTTCCTTATCCATCCATACAGCTACCAGCAGATAAAGCCACCTTCTCTGCTCTGTATAAAGACTTCAGCTGGTCATCCAGTACAACACATTGGTTAAATAATATTGGTGGGTGAGGAACAAAATAAAAAATATCATATATGAATGAATATTATTTTTGGGCACAAAATGAAGAATCTGTCTTGTCTCTTGTCCAAAGCTTGTGAAGAGGGCAGATACATCAAAGCAACCTCCTTCTCCGTCACAGGTATTGTTTTATATTTCGTCACGTTTCAGAGTTTTGAAAGTGACGACCGCCAGTGCAGTGCTGACTGTTTATTAGTATTACAATTGTCGTTTAAGATGCGTTAACGTTTTTCATTTTTCGTTCGCCTTTGTACATTTGGTTTTCGGCAAATGCAATTATTTGTTTGTATTTCTAAGACAGTATCCTCCCTGTAATTAAAGGTAAATACATAGTAATATTTGCAAGGATTATTGGTTATATGTGTTGCCACGATATACCTGTTAGTGGGCATTTGACCGACATAAACAAACAAACAAACACATCGCAATTTTGGGATAATTCATGTGATAACCATGTGGGATTCCGTTAAGCGTGATTTTGGTAAGTTTTAGTAAAAAACTAGTTACTGGTTTTATCTATAATTTATACTACTATTTATCTATACTTTTCGATAGCCCAACGTACGTTTCCTGATTTTTTTGTTTTTTATTTGGTCAAACAAGAAAAACAACTATTACAATTTGAATTGTACTACAAAGGTAAATCACACAATGGCACAAATCCCTGGGTGGTATCTGCAGCCATTACTCCTCGGGTTCAGAGGCTCCTGTAAACACGTTCACACCCCCTTTCATTTAAATGCGTAATCAGTTATAGCACATTATTGAAAAATCAAGGCTGACAACAACCTGCATTTCAATGCTGTCTGGGAAGCTGGAGTCGAATCCACAAACCTAGCGGGTTCCAGCAGAGAATTTGCCAACGCAAAGGAATGTGGGTTTTTTTGTCAAATTTAAAAAGGTTCTGATGGTATTCCACTGTCCGTACTAATCCAAACATAATAAAGTATTGCGTCTAGAAGTATAATAATGACACTAATAACGACGATAATAATGATAATAATAATTTATTTTTTAAATATAACAAATACTGCTTACTTTTAAACATCTAAAATCATGCAGTTACTTTGCCATGTCTTCGAAAGATTATCCACATTCAAAAATTAAATACCGAATGTATTTGATGTAGAACAAATCCCTCAATTTGTAACCCCCTCGCCTACCTCCTCCCAGAGCATAATCATCCCGGCAAGAGGAAAAAAATCTTCAAAACCGATGGTCTTTCATAGATTACCCTATCAGGTGCAAACCGCTGACAAGTTTCCACCCACCAACAAAAAAAAACCTCTCAGTGCCCAAATCCAAAGCCGCAGACACTTCACTGACAAGCATTACTACATCTCCCGTGCAAGGAGGACCGGGCTACAACTTTTAATGCACGTTTTTATATTTGCTTTTATTGGATAACAGTCAAGTTTCAGCTGAGAGCGAGGTATTTGCGACTTGTTCTATTCGCCAGTCATGTTCAGCTATACAATTCCCTTGTTTTTTTGCGTCTGAACAATAGACTTGAAGATTATAAAGTGATCTACGCAAGGTGTACATTTTAGATGTGCCCTGCAGGTATATTCGGGATTGAAGTTCCTGTGATCTTCGGAGCAGCACACTTTCAGCGTGCCCCCCACTGGATTTTAAAAAACAGAAAACAAGGGTGAACCTACAAAGCACTGCTTACAAATTAAATACTTCCCGAGCTCGTCCTCCTCAATTCGCGCTAACCGGAGTGAGAAGACCGGGAGGAAGATCTTTTGCTTCTCTCTGACAATTAAAAAGAAAAAAAAACTCAAGGCGGCCACTAATGTTGCACATAGTGGTGCAGAGTGACTTCATTAATCTATCACCACGGTGGGACTGCAGGTCTCCTGCGGGATACCGTCTGTAAGGACGCCGGCACTTCTTTCTCCACGCATCTGCCTGTGGTTTTTTAAAAAACTGTGGAAACAGGTGTATTAGGACAACTCAAGATGTGCCTTCTCCCTTCAAGGTTCATCTACGTGTAAGGTTTCCATTTTTTACTCCTTTGCTTTTAGCCGGGTCGTACATTCTTGCCTATAGAAGTCGCTAAAACCTAGCTTTTAGTTACCGCCCAGGTACATACTTTTCCGCCTGTAGTGATTTATCTTCTGCTTTTTCTCTCCCCCAGGTGTTTACAATTCCTGGTCCTCTATTTCCAGCTACAGGTAGGGATATTAACATGTATAATGTTATTCCACGGCTTATGTTTCGCACGGATGAGCTGAGAATACATTTTAGTGGGGAAACAAAAACCCAAATGATCTAATAGCGTACCCACAATAAACAGTTAATTATTACTGTGTAAATAGTGTTCGCGCGTCCGGCGCTATTCGCCCGTGGTTTGCCGCAGTCCCGAAGTGCAAACGGCTTTTTAAGAGTTCTGATTTCTACGGGACCTCGTTTTACGATCCCGTTAAACTGCATCAAACAGTTGTGCTGCTAATTAATATAGCGTGCGGTTTAAAACAATATGGATAAAAAAGCTTTGCATATGAAAAAAAAAATATGTCTTTTATTTTAAGGCGTGAGTGGATATGCATGTCATGCGAATATTATCCGTTTAGGTATGCAGAAATGATGACAAGATTGCCAGATTTTCATTTTCGTTACCTGTGACTTTTTCTCTGCACCGTGGCAGAAATACTGACGATAAAAATGCCGCATGTTTGCCTTTTGCTGGCTCTCTGATCGTCAGAGCGGCACATGCGTCCGTTTGGGGATGGCAGCTCACATGTGACGGGGTGACGAGCCCTGTGACCGCAAAGAGATTCTTACGAAAAGATCATTTATTGACATAATCAAGGAAACTCTAAATTTGACGCAGATTAATGATGGCACAGTATCCAGCTTGTAAAAAAAACCCTGCTTTTCTAAGCCAATTATTATTTTTTTTAAATGCTACGCAGATAATGTGCGTTAAGCATAATGGGAAGTGGCTGGGGTTCCGCGCGCCTCCGGGTTGCGCAACTCGGAGTTCTGCGGGCTACCATTTAAAGTAACGAGTCTAAAGCGCTATAATAATGCGTGGATTTCTAAGGTTAAACTTTTGATAGAGAAAGGGTCGTCAGTTCATTTTCTTGGTTCGATCTGTTGATTTTTTATGTATTTCAAATTTTTTTATGGTAAGCAGCTTTTTAAAACTAGGTCTAAGATTTTTACTATTGTGGTGGTTATACTATAGGCCCATATAACGATATATATGAGACATTATTGCGTGTAATACACGGCAAAAAAACTACTTTAAAAATCCAAAGGTTTCTCCATAAGCAATTATTTAATTTGTACTTATGATCACTTCAGAAATGTGGAATACATTTCTGAGATTCCTACTGTCCACATTATTAATATATTTATTATTCTGTCGTAAACTATTGCGATAATCTTGGCTGCATTACTGGGCTGTCTTTAGGCCTGTACATAGATTTAAAATACCAGAACTTTTATTTTCGCACCTTTTTATGAGTATGAAAGGTAGCTGTTTGCGCCGATTTCCACGATGGGTTATTCAATAAATGTGACTTTAGCGCCCTTCAGCAAGATGTTTTAGTTCAGCGCAGTATTTCATGAGGAAAATCCCCAGCCTCTTAAATGATGAATTTGCAGAAAAGTGTGTGTAGCATACATACTTGTTTGAAGTTCTTCAAAGAGAGAAAACGACTGGTATATTAAGAGGCGAACAAGCTCCGAGGTTTATACAAAGTTATTTTTATAAGGTATTTAACTAGTGACGCACTCAAACGGTGTTTAATTCGTAGAGAGACACACTATTCCCTTCTGCTACATGTGGACTAATTGGTCAAACAAACATGGTCGTTGGACTATAATAACGAGACGCGCGTAAAACTAACCAGGCCGATAATGAAAACAAGACAAAACAATGTTATATAAGTGTGTGTACTTTAATTTTTCAAAACGGCATAATTAACAACACATGCTCAGTCTGGTTTGGATCAGTTTGCCAGTAATTAAAACACTTATGTTTTAGCTCGTTTATGCTGTTCTCATCAGATATATACACAATATTTATATAAACACAATAATATTTTATATAACAATTCTTAACTGTTAAATGCCACAATGGCAGGGTGTCTGGAATACTGTATAGCTCTGGGGGTAAACATTTTTGGCCCAAACACCCCACCCACACATACCCACACACACACACACACACACACACACACACATACACACATTTGATGTGAACTAAGATCTAGTAGTTTTTAATATTCTCCTGAGATGGTTGAGGTGATGGTCACTTCACTTACATCCCACTTGGGCTGAATTCTGAAGTCATCGGGCTGAAGTCATCATGATTTCAAATACAAGAAAACATGTAAATGACATGCTATTATTGACATGGTGTAAGTCGCACACGCTGAACATGCACATTAAACATATGACATGTTTCTGCTCATAAAAACTTCCTGCATTATTTGGACGTTTCTTAGATGATTGTGAAACATGCAATATTTATTCTAATCCTTTTCATTTTTATGTTTCTTGTATAATAGGAAAGTTCATAACATAACTTTATATATATAACACAGGATCCTGCATGTTTCATTGTTTGCCTTACCTTCCATCCACAGTCGAGAAATGTTACCCATCTCAATGCTAAGACCTTTTTTTTCCTTTGTGAGCGGGAGTGTACTTTGTCTCTGATTTGGTAAACGTCATTAATTTGCCGAACTTAAAATAACATGGACTCTGAGTGTATAACGTGTATTTAATTAGCCACTTGAGAGCAGCGGCATAAAAGGCCATTACTAGCGGTTACGGAGCGGCACAGCTGGGGAACTGGGGATGTCGGCTTGTGCTTGAGGTTCCAGAAGGTGAAAAATGCACATTTCTCTTTATCATCTGCACATGGCTCAGCCGGAGAATACGCCGACACTTAGAGGCGACTTTCCTTAGGCGTCGCGCTAAGTTCC
>JAODKN010000016.1:1249410-1266031 GCA_026774425.1 Petrocephalus zakoni | reverse complement strand
TATCATCTGCACATGGCTCAGCCGGAGAATACGCCGACACTTAGAGGCGACTTTCCTTAGGCGTCGCGCTAAGTTCCTAGCTACTCTCCCGACGTCCTACGCCAGTGCAGCGGGAGAGCAATCGATCTGCAGACGGCCTTTAGGCGGGTAAATGAGGAATTCTTTTGGACGGTGCTGTTTCAGTGGGCTGGTTTTTACGGCTAGTGGTTCTCAGCCACTGCGTCCTGTGGCTGCCTGATTTACGGGTCGTATCGAGCCGTGTCGCTCGGTGTTAACCTCAGACTGATACTCTGTTTAACCGCAGTATTATAGGTCGGGGTACTTCAAGTGCGCGGGGGGGGGGGGTTGGCAGAGCTTTGTGTGACCCCTTTGTCACAATTTGGCAGCTTTAGGGAATACTGCCAGATAGGAATTTAAGTTTGTCTATCGGAATCAGAGGAATAGTGTTTCAGATGGGCTGGGGGAGCTGCTAGACCGAAGGGGATACTTTTATACTCATACTGAAGTGTTACTGGGCCATAATTGTACACATTTACGGTTCCTGTCTTGCATTATCTCACAGGAGTCTCAGCAGAGCACGGCTGACTTCCGGGTTTACATCGAAAACCACACAAGGAACCCGGATGACCTGAGCCGCAAGCAGATTCGAATCTACCAGCTCTACAGCCGCACCACGGGGAAGCATGTCCAGATCCTCGGGAAGAAGATCAACGCCAACGGGGACGATGGGGGCAAGTATGGTACGGGAGTGTTCTTGTGCACTAGGAAACACTGCAGGGACCCCGTGTTTCCAAAAAATCACGTACACCTGACCAAGCAGGACTATCCTGGATGAAGATGCTTAAGAGTAGGACTAGCTATGGCAAGTGATGTAGATCAGTAAAGATGAATGGTAGTTATGGAGAAATTTGTAGGAGCGTGACTTTGAAGACAATATTACCATAAGACTCTCAGAATATAGTACTGAGTTTCCAAACCTCTTCAATGTGTGTTGCCATGCTGGTCTTTAGCAGAAATTATTAATAGCGACCTCTTGCCCTGAGAAATTTTTATAGAGCTTGTAGGCAAATTCCTTAAAATGTTCTTTATTTATCAGTTGTTATTTTGGCCTTGTGGTCATTTGGCAATTAAAAGCATGCCCTTAATAAAACAGCTGGCCGGTAGCTGGACATTGTGCTCAGGAAAAGTTTACGAATGTGTAATCAATGAAGAATCATTAGTGGCTTATTAGGCATTTATATAGTCAGTGTTCTGTCACTCTTTCACAACATTGCTGATTTTGGGTATATAACCTTCTAATGTAAACCATGTAGTCATTTTCTTATAAGTCAACATTAATTTATTGGCCAGATAGGATATCTTTATTTTTGGGACATTCCAGATGTTGAGCTCAGTGATTTTTGGAATCCCAGGTGTATGTGTTGCTGTAGGTGTGTAACTTTTGCAGTTACGTTGGCTGGTGTGTTCAGAATGGCCAGGAGTTACAGAGTTACCAGTCCAACTCGTGCTTATGAGTTTTTTTGCAGGATCCTGGAATGTTCAGTGCGACCAGGTGTTACAGGTGCTTAGGCTGGTAGTGTGTTCAGGGGGGCCAGGTGTCACAGGTACTTGGGACGTTAGGGTGTTCAGGGGGGGCCAGGTGTCACAGGTGCTTGGGATGTTAGGGTGTTCAGTGGCGCCAGGTGTTACAGGCTTGCAGGCTGGCGGTGTGTTCAGCCGAGTGGCACAGAAGGGTGGGCTGCCTCCCCCGCATGCTTGTTAGGGCTTGAGTTGAAGCAGAGTCAGACATTCCCATAACTTCTGCCAACAGTACTCCCACCTCCCGCACCGGCGCTCATTAACATACGTCTGTGCTGCCCGTCCCCATCGGCCAGCCTCTGCAGCATCGCGGCCCGCCCCCCCTTCCCCTGCGAAAGTGGAGCAGCCTGGGAAGTCACTGAAAGTTACAACCGGTCGCAGCCTCCCCACACCCATTTTTCCGGATCTGTAGCGAAGTATATTAGCGCAATATGTCAGTGTTAAACTTGTCAGTACTAAACTGTTGACCTTTTAATTCATAGGGAAGGATCTATTTTAGTTTAAAAAGCAGGTAGTGGGGTGATAGCAGTTCCAGTTGCAGGGGACGTTTTCTTATAGGTATTTAATTCAGATTGCTTAAGTTAAAATTTGTTGTGCACAGTAATTTGGGGGGGGGGAGTTATGTATGCAAAGAAGTAATGACTTTATATTAATAAAATCTAAAAATTTTATTGCCATCATGGGGATGATGTTTCATCAGTCATGACTGATCTACATGCATCTAAGTGATGATGACATTGCAGAGATAAAGATTGGGAAATACCAGCAGAAATATGAGCAAGCTTGACTTATATCGCCGATGGAGGGGTATCACCATATTTGTCATGGAGCAGGAGGTCGGAGACTGTGTGAATGTGCATGTCTGAGCCTTTCATGCTCTCCAGGCCAGGCACTTACTGAGGCTGAGTCAGTCGTCTCCTGTGATGTTTTTGCCTTTCCTCAGCAGTAGTGCAGTTTCTGTTTTTGATCTGCGTAACTGCTTAAAAGCTCCCCTCCGTTTAAGTGTCACCATGTTCTGTGTGTGTCATCTATTGAGTATGAATGTTTGGCCTGGTAAACGAGTGCACACCTAGTTAATCTGCAGCACAAGCTTTCTCAGGGTTCGGGCAGATTTTTTTTTGTTCTTGAGAGTGTGTGTGTGTGTGTTGGGGGGGGGGGGCAATGTGGAGGGTGGCCGGAGATAGACCCTCGGGGTATTTTTGAGAATGAAAGCTAGTTGCCCCCCCCCGATTATCACGGACTTCTCCATGCATATCAGTCTGTCTGTACTGTTTCATACATAGTATCATCTGGTCCACTTGAGTTCCCTCAACAGTGCCGACACGTTGTGTAAAGAAATATTCTTTCATGGCGTAGAACATCCAGACTGACCATTTTGTTTTGGGTATCTGAACCACAAATCCCAATAGCATGCTTTCACAGAGAAGCAGCCTGTGCTCTGATAGCGAGCCAGTCACACCTGTGGAGTTAAGTAACACTCCTTTCCTGTCACCTTCCAGCCCTCCTCGTGGTCGAGACGGAGACATTTGGGAGCCACATTCGAATAAAAGGAAAAGAGAGCGAATACTACATCTGCATGAAGAAGAATGGCAAGATTGTCGGAAAGGTGTGTGCCGTCCCGGCCCTGGCATTGGGGCATTGGGGGGGGGGCATGTTTTTATTTAGTGAAATCCCATTTGACCCATACGGAGATCAAACACTGGCTACATACATGAAGCTTGTTCCCGTGTAAATATTTAGAAGTTTTACCCAGACGTAGTGCAGATGGGTGATATAAACTAGGTTATTAGACATTGTAAAGGGGCAGTTGGATATTTCAGCACTAAAAGAGAAGAGTATCACAGTACAAAACATTGATAGCATCAGAATGTTATTATTATTCTAAGTTTTTTGGTGCTCTAAAACTATCCACTACAACTAAGACACTGAACATTTGATGTAAAGTGGTTTTTGGGCAAGACACCAAAATACTTTTCAGTTTCGTGTAACCTATTCAAAGATTCTGAGTAAAAAAAAAAACTGTTAAATCCCTCCTGAAATATTCAATGAAACGTGCCTCAGTTTCAATAAGGGCTAGTTTAAGGTCAACACCTATTAATTATTCTGAGACCAGCTAAGTCCGATTACATTGCATGTACCCCATGCACATGTTTTCACGATGACACTTAAGACTGGTATTCACAAATTTATACAAGCTGTCATAGTTTTCCAAAAGGATGCACTGCAGACAAACCTGTACATTTTTGTTCCAGTTGGAACAACGAGGATCAGTTATGTAATCTGTGAAAGATATGTTTACATTTCAAGACAGAACCACAAGAATTATGCAAAGTCAGGTCACAGAACCAAGGAATTGCTCCATTTTTTTCGCAGAGAGCAGCGATACGGTGGGAACTGATACAAATAAAGGGATTATTTTCTTAATTCTGGTTTTATCTTCCGTTAAAATGACTGTAAGTGGTAAAAAGACTAAAGACTAAAGACTAAAATGCCAGACTTAACCTGCAAAAATCTTGCTGAAAATGTTCTAGTTATTAAGAACAACTGTTTTATCCTTACACTTAAATTACAGATTTAATGAATTTTTATGGGGATTAACGGTCAAATACACTAGCTAGTGTAGCCTTTCTTAAGAGCCTGAGAACTCGCCACTGAAGATTCATTGCAGATATACCACTCATACACCAGGTGGCACCATTTAAAGCAGTTTATTACACTTTTTCTAACTGACGAATCATGAGCATGCAATAGACTGTATTTATTTTACTAAGTACTCATGCAGTGTTCTGGTGAAGCTTGGGTGCATGAACAATGGACTATGTACCAGTCACTAAGAAAGTTAATGAATGCAGCTGAGAGCAGCTAGTGCTCCAGTCAAGTAGTCTCAAGGTGACATGTTTTATATTCCCGGCTCTGTAGCTAAGCCGGCGATAAACACATTCCGAATACAACAGAATAGTGAGCATTTTATCCTCCGCTGAAAGACACATTCCATCATTTCCCTAGACTGTTTGACATAGAGTGAAGTATCAAGAGCAGCGTCAGTTTTAAAGGCTTGGGGGTTGGGATGGGAGGTATGTTGCTCAAATGCTTTCTCAATGGGCCCTACATTTGGATTCAAGGATTCAAAAGGATTCGGGAGCTTTTTTGTCATTTGTGCAAGTGCAAGTAAAATGAAATACAGTACTTGCTCCTGTGCACCCCTTCAGACATATAACGATAAATATTCAGACATGTAATGATAAATGTCAATAAACAGCAAATAACAACCAAAATGAGGACCGATAACATACATGCATACATACGATATACAATATACAAATAGAATAACATAATATCTACAGTATACAATATCATAAAAGCTTGAACAGTCTTATTTATTCATTAGTAGTTTTAGCGTAAGATTAACTTGAATTAGTTATGTTCAGACGCATGTGAAATTGGCTGGCTCGGTTGTGATGCTGCTGGAATCCTGTAATGTCACGGTGCGGCTGCGTCTCGGTGCGTAAACTGTTCGGGACCATGTGACGCCACCCCCCACCGTGCCTCTACCCCCCCCCCCCTGCATTAGTCATGGGCAGAAGGGGTGGGAATGTCGGCACCGGGCGCTGCATGTCTGACAAGTCCATGTTTTGCCCGTAGCTCGACGGGAGGAACCAGGAGTGCGTCTTCGTGGAGGAGTTCCTGGAAAACAACTACACTGCGCTGGTCTCGGCCAAGTACAAGGGCTGGTACCTGGGGTTCAACCGGAAGGGTCGGCCCAAGAAAGGCTCGCAGACCACCCAGACCCAGCAGGAGGTGCACTTCATGAAGCGCCACCCCAATCGCAGGCTCGACCCCCTGGAGGAGTTCCGCTTCACCACGGTCACCAAACGGACGCGCAGGGCACGGCGCTTAAAGCCCATCTCCGCGAGCAGCTAAGGGTTCGGGACCGAGGGCCTTCCCGCATCACGCTCGAGAGACTTAAACGACGACCACGAACTTTAAAGAAAAAGATGTTTTATTTTTATACTGGAGGAGCATTATATCTCCCAACTGCTGGATGTTTCTGGGTTAATATAATAATAATTATTTGTCAAATTTTATTTATACTGGATAGACTGAGGAGGAGACCACGCAACAATATTTTGCTATTATGACGTCACGGTAGTAACAGGAAGCGAGCATGTTTTCTTGTGTTGGGGAGGAAGTGAGGGACTTGCATAGTCAAAAATTCAATAGAAATCCTTCCAGATTCACCCCCCCCACCCCCAAGGATGGATTCCCACAGAGGTTGAACATTTCGGAGACCAAAATGAAGCAAAATAAGGTGGCATGTATCAATGACATGTTAGGTAACTCCTTAGCTTTAAGTGCAATACTTTATATTAGAGCTCTGCATTCCAACATGGCTGCCATTATCTCTTTTCTGACAAGTGGCCTTTCCTGGATGGAGTGCCATCATGAACTGTACACTGTCCGTTTTCTCAAGTTTGAGTTTTTGTGCAGCGTAGGATTCTGCCCGACGCCATGTGCCATGAGTAGCCTCCGTTCAGGAGACGGCAGGATCTGAAGCGAGCAAGTATTTGTAACTGCTGGACTAGTGGACTGACCTTAAGACTGTCGGAGCCCAAAATGGCCTGTTTGTTGGTGGCAAGAAAAAGATCTTGGTAACCCGGACTGGAACGTGATCTCAACCATCTCCATGTTTCCCCAAATCCTGCTAAATCTTTTGTTTGTTGCAATTATGACAATTTAAGTATGGGTTAGTGCTAAAACTACCAACATACACACAATGTCCCCACAGAATTTATGTAGCTCTATTTTCTGTTTTGGGTCCTGCTAACTCTTCCACCTCCTCCCCCAGTTAAGATAAAAACCCATACATATATAAACATATATTAGCTAAACCAGCACGCAAGCGTGTGTGTCGTAATGATTCGATGGGTCAGACTTGTCTTATAGTGCATTCCCTTTGAAGCTTAAGTTCACTGACGTATAAACAGCTCTTACCTCAGATGTACGTAGGTATCCAAAGGCAGGACATGTTGGCGGTACCTGAATCTTCTTCCTGTTTCAGTGACATACAAGAAGTAGTTTCTTACATTTGATGATCACTTTCATGTTTAGGAAGGAAAGTGAACTGTGAGGGAATCCACAACCAATGGGTCAGATCCAAGAGACAAAAAATCTAGACATATGTGCTGATGAAATTATTTCATCTGTCACCCCACCAGAGAATTATCAGTTATACTTAACGCCACAGAATATTATTAAATAGTATTATGTGAGGCCAGGTCCTGTGTCTCTTGTTTTCCTCCAGGATAAATGTATCAGAACTGGTTATTGCAGAACATTGTGGAGGTATGGGCCCCAGAGATGGTTTGAGGCTTGGTGACAGCCATTGTTCAGGTGGTTCATGGGTAATATTCTGGGTTATGTACTCACCTACCACAAGGCTGTTCTCTGTTGTGTACAAGATGCTACTAACAATATGTCACATTTATGATTTTTAAATGTATGCGGAAATAATTTTTATGACTATTATAAAATATTTATTGCCTTTCTTTGTAAATACAACCCGATGAATTTATTTGGCCTCTGTTAATAAAGTGAGGACTATATTTAAAAAAAGAAGCCATATTTGTCTGCTTATTTATGCCATTTAATCTAGAAATATTTCCTTGGATTTGAAGGGCACTGTAGTGCTCTAGAGAAAGAGACCAGACTGTTTGCCCATAATATATCTCATATATATACCTTGTAAGTTTGTACAAGGGTCTCCTGCAAAGGAAAACAAACTGAAATATGATGGATCTTAACGATTAATAAGTGATTAATAATACCGACATATTATTTACACTTTATCACCTTGTGGGGAAATCCCCTTTTTGCCTCCCTCCCTCCCTCCCTCCATCTCGCCCTCCATGACACACGGACACACATGTAGGTGAGCGCGAGCTCGGCAGAGGCACCCATGGAGCTGGGGGCTAAGGGCCTCGCTTGAGGGCCCACAGACGTGATTAGTCTCCCAACATACATTAAGGGTCAGGGAAGACATGCGTCTGACTCTGCGGAGAGGAATGGCATGCTGTCGTGTCAGTTATTGCCAGAAAATGCCCAGTCTGCGTACCTTGGCGTGGTTTGCCATGCTGCATCGCGGTTGGTAAGGACTTCCTCTAAAGCAGGTGTATCTGTTTACTGCGGGAAACAGACAGTGGAGTGTCTGCTTTATTAAGTCTTTCTAACTTAATATGTCTATTGACAGGGTGCCATAAGAAAACTAGAGTATCCTTCCTGATGGCTGATCAGTCTGCTTTATGTGCCAATAGTAGGTATGTTTTGGGTGATAATCATACTTTTATTCTGATATAAATCCTTAGTATTTCAACTGAAGCTTGCAGAGATGACGGACTGTAGTGTTATTTTAATTTCTTACACACATGATTTCCCTTGGGATAAATAAAGTATCCATCTTTCTGGATTCTTCACAGTTAAAATTGCTCGTTTTATTGTTCTAAGGTCTTGCTTTGCAGTATATTGGGCCATGACCGCATTTATGACGGTATGCTTCATGTGGGTTTTAGGAAACCCTTAAGTATGTGAGCGCCTTATTAAATGTGATTCCTTCTTTGATGTAAAAGGTGAATGTCCCGGCGAGCGCTAACGGCACTCGCTAACGGCATTTCCCAGCAGGGCCGTCCTTTTGAGGAAGACTCTGAAGTACGCGGCGAGCAGGCCGCAGCAGTGACAGGGAAAATCCATGGCGTGGTGGGGGACTTTCCCGTAGCTAAACCGAAGAAACACCTCAGCGTAAGAAGCCTCTTGTGCAGGCTCTGGGACACCCCGCCTTCTCGGGCTGAGGACCCCTCGGAGACGCCAGGCAGCAGCGCACATGGGGATGAATCGAGAGATGGGAGTCCATTATGAGACAGTCTCTGTTATAGAAACCAGCCACCCGCTGGCTCACAGCCAGTCCGCCAGGAGCCCAAATGTTACCCTAGACACAGACGAAGTGGAAGAAAAGCCTCACAATGGTTCATATTCCTCATTTCATTTGCGGCACCCAAACGTTCACCAGTGGAATCCGTCTGATGACAATTCAGAGATTACAGCACTCAACTTACCTGTGTATCAGTGAAATGTTTAAATAAGAATATGTGCATATGTGCTTTCTTAAACAATGGGTAATTATCAATTGATATAATACATACAATTTACCCAAAAAAAAAGAGCTGTTGAGAAATGCACACAAGCATGGTATGTCAATGTTCAAAACTGTTGTTTAAATTCAACACAGCCAAAGTTCTAAAAGAAACTTGTCTTGAAATCTCTTTGCCGAAATCATATATAGTATAATGGCCAAATTTGTTTTCCTCTAAGATGACACACACACACAAGCGTCTTGTAGGGGGACCCAGCGGGGTCTCCATTGTCGAGGGGGGGCAGCATGACCCCAGCACCGTGTCCTTATTGCACCAGCCGCACACCTTCCATGACCCCTGGGCCATGTCTGAGGGGCATCGAGAGCCCCTCTCTCACACAATGGCGGGCGTGCGGGTGCTGTCGCTCACCGAGGGGGGGGGCACTGCGCGTTTCCTCAATAGCCGGCTGGGGGAAATGAAGAAAAAAAACGGAATATCAGAGGAATTTGCCTCCAAAATTCCGGAACTGCAGCCACTTAATGCTGTTCCACGCTCTTGGAAGAGTCCTGCTGCGACCCACTACTCCTCCTATTTTTTATTTTTTTAATGCCAAAATTAATGTTTCTGTACGTGAGCGCCCCTTCGACAAATCTTTTCCTAGAAGATGCGGGGTGTTTCGCTGCATTCCAAGGCCCCTTGGGTGGACATATACTGTTTTGCATGAGCGTGGTGTTTACATGAGCCGTCAGACTGAAAGATGGCAGTTTTTGTGGAAAAATGCCTCTTGTTTAACTGGTCACTGATGCTATCAGACACCCTACAGTGTGACTAGCTACACTAGACTACAGCTTCTCCTCGCATTTGAAAGTCTCGCTTTTTTGAGCAAAAAAGAATGTCACGTGACACACAGGCCGACTGCAGCATTATATCTGGAGCTGAATTCTCAGCCTAAAATATAAAAAAGCAATGACAATGCTACAGTTTTTCCCCCCACGCTCATCAGTTTTAGCCTATGAGCTTTTAACCACTGTGGCATTTTAACCTGGCATTTTTAATTCACAATGAATAAATAAATACATAAAAAGTCTCCTGTGCTGTATTCCAGTAAATATAACACTTATGTTCAGGAGATGCTGACTGGCATAAAGAACAAAAAAAAATCCCCTTGTAAATTTTTTGAGAAACCAGCATTTAAAACCCACACACATTTATTCTGTTATGGTCCAGCGAGTTCACTACTTTGATATTATGCAGCTGATATTTTCACTCTCCTGGCTCACGTTTCACACCCCAAATGAATCATCACTTACAAGTGAAGAAACAAAATAAATAACTAAATAAGAGTAATATTGCTTGTCAAAAACCTTCACTATAATAACAATTAGTGCCCCCACAAGAGGAGATAAGCCAGAAACAGTTAGAGACCGAGATATCTCTCTAACTGGCTGATCTAGATGGGATTAATATTTGAAGATTGTGGCACAACATTTCCTTAAGAGTGAATGACATTGTTTTTTAATGTTACATAATGTTCCTTCTAGACTAGCCTTTCTATATGTGAAGGTTTGGCTTGGTTTCATTTCACTGTGTGATATTCATTCAGGTGGCTTACGTTTAACATGTCTAAGTCAGTAAAGAGAAAACGCTGGGTTCCTTTTCTGACCAGAGCTGTTTTCAAACACCAATAGACTTCTGTTACCCATTTTGTATTACTTTATTTGGATAGTTGTTGCACTATTTAAAAAAGCTCAATCCAAGCTTGCTTATTAAGCAATTTATACCAAAAGGAAACAAAACTCAATCAAGGTAAATATGGAGCTAATATGACCAACCTGGACAATTGCCCTCGTTTGAAAACCTATCCATGATATTTTTGTGCAATGCAATTATCAAGCTTTTTTTAAAATAATAATTGCATTGACTATGGCCAATTAAAAGAGTACAAAGTTGCAAATATACTAGTTTTGTTTAGGTAATGCTAATTGAAGCTCTGTTTTAAGCTGGCAGACATAAGGAAATCGATGCTTAGCTAATTCTAGGGTGTGGGACGTACTAGATCGTGATAGCTCGCTCGGCAAGACCAGTCTTGCTATCTTGCCTCCCAAGAATGAACTTGGGGGGCAATGAATCATGGGATTGCTCTCTTTTGGTGAGGATGCAACTGACGTATCCCTGACATTTGGGGCGGGGCAAGAACCACATCGGGGGATTTCTACCGCCCTCCACGCGTCTGTTTTCGAGCATTGAAACGGGTCTCCGGCGATGGAAGATGACGTAAACTGGGCACGCTAGAACGGAAGTATGGGGAAACATGCATATTGAGGAACAGCCCTCATCATCAAGAAGTGGTTCTGTTGCCAGAATCTTGAGCACGCTTCACCCTGAACTAAGGGAGATACATGCTTTCTGTAGTAGTTCTTGAAGCCGCCATGATACAACCTCAGAGTGGATTCGACAGATATATTAATCAGCCATGATATCCAATTGGCTGTGACAGACATACTGTTAACTTATGTTACATTCTTTAGGGCAGGTATGGTTTTAAAAATAAAATGGTAGTAATTTCATGGCATAAGTACAATTGCCAGAATGGGGTTGAAGTGGTGAATTTTCAAACATATCCGGTCCCCTGTTGGTGTTGCCCCTGAAAACATCTGCAGATGTCTGTAAATTGGATAAAGTGGCAGTGGAGCTCCTGTTAATTAGTCCACCCTGTTTCCAGCAGCGTTCCATGTCTATTTATAACAAACACCTTTATGTGCTTGAACTCCTGGCAAATGGCATTTCCTCCAGAAGCCAAACAGAAGAATCCATGCAGCACGGCGCTAACCTCTGGCTAATTATACAGCCTGGGCTCTGCAAAGGCACCTGTTCTCTGGAGACGCCGCCTTTAGCAGCAGAACTCGTTTGGCCCCGGCCTCCTGCTAAGCCTTTCTTTTGCCCTGACCTTTGATCACCAGCGAATCGTCCTGGAACCGAACCAATAATTTTCAGATGAAACACTTCAAATCCTTTTTTTTGGCAAATCACACAGTCTTCGTGGCATTCTCTATAGAGGAGCACCTCTGAATTGCGGGCCGCTTTTTACACCTCTAAAAGCAGCGCTGCATTTTACGAACATTTCATTCGCCGAGAAGCAGTGATTCTCTTAGCTGCTTTTTCACAGACCCGAGCTGCAGTGAATCGTTTTCTGAATTCTGTTCCCACGTTTGTTAACTTGAGAATTGACACTTAAGTTCTTTTTTTTTTTGGTTAAACTAGGGGGGGGGGGGGCGGGAAATCCCAGAGGGTCAAGAAACCTTAGCGATCTTTTATAACGATAAAAAAAAGCTAAGAAAAATATAATAAGCGAGCAAAAAAGGCTTCCATTGCATCGCCCAGCATTAGGGGCGACACATAAATTAAGCATATAAGGAAAAAAAAAAATCTTGCCGTTCTGGAAATGCAAACGTCAGCCACCGCACACTTAATAAGCAGCCATATCGACAGAAAACTCCACGTCACACTGGCTGAAATGTAGCACAGTGTTTATCTGCCCAAATAACACTTGCCTCAGATTTTTCTTTTGTGGTTAACCAGAATGGACCGTGAAATAATATTTTTGTTCTCAGCTGTTGGTTGAATTCTGTTTGGTCTGCTACATTTATAGAAGACGCTAGAAATAAGGGCATAGTTGTAAAATAAACACAGAGCCTACAACCATTATTTCCAACGACGATGTAGGGCATCTACGCGGCTGTGGTTCCTATCCTGTAATTTGGGAACAAAACAGAACGTATGTAATTCTGTTAAGTATACCAGCTCAGCTGGTACTGTTCCCCCAGTCAGCGAGCTCTGCTCTGCGCCAGATATCTGCCCTTTGCACTTGCTCTGTTTTCCCATCTCTTCTTTGTGACAATGAGTCTATATCATGTCTCTCTGTCTCAGACACTGCAGGAGCATCATGGGAAATATAATGTGTACGTCAGTAGATGATGCAATGGGTGGAATTAAATAGGTCTGTTTTGTACCATAAATTATGAACATTATTCTGGTTGTGTATCTTTTGCTGTGAAAACAGCACATTATCATCATCACCACCATCATTATTATTATCATTATTATTAACAACAACAACAACAACAACAATAATAATAATAATGATAATGACACACACTGCTATAAATGTTCCACTTTTCAGGGCAAGTTGAATTTGAGAAACAAACATTAACTAAAACGTTAGAAACAGTAAGCAGGGCTCTCTTGCCATGCCATTAAAGTGGGATTATTTAAGGAGAAACAGCTCCGGTCAACTGCCTTGCTCCCTGGAACTGACGGTTCATTCATCCTTAACTGGTGCACTATCTGCTCTGAGTCTGAAACAGTGTTGCCTTCCTGTTCCTTTGCTGACACGATCCTAGGAGGCACCAGCGCTGAGGAGCATATCAAAAGGCTTCCTTTAGCTGCTCGTCACTGCACGAAAGAATTCTAGTAGAACAACCTTGAGAACTTTTTTGACAAGGTTGCAGTGTCGAATGGAGGTGAACGATCAAACACAGCTCTTTGTCTTGAAGTGGTACATTTATATTCTGGTGCTTTACTAAGAAGACTTGAGAAATGCAGCACTTTTGATTAACATACACACAAAAACTACTTGTAATTATTTCATATTTTTTTATTTTGAAACAGAAAGACTATAGTTGTAATGTACATCTAATTCATAAACAAATGCAGTTAGCTCAGAATGTATTAGTGACTGCCTGATGCAGTTTCTTCTGGGCTTTTCTGGTACAGGGGATCATACATATTAATTTTATTGTTATAACAAAGTAGAACACATAAAGATATCTAGACTTTTTTCAGTTTTAAAAATAATGTCTTTCACGGTGTTTTAATTGAATTGCAAACTTCCAATAGCACAGACAATCAACTAGCAACAGGATCACTGGTTTGCTACTCTTGTAGATGAGACTGTGCACAAAGAATCTTCCGGAATGTCTAAAGATGATGCGGCCCAAGGTCGTATTGTAGCTGGATGTTATGAGATTGAAAAATCAAAGGCAGGATTAAGGGTGAAAGGCTAAAGACAAAATAGAATGCACAGATATTCATGGGCACATGGCACAACATGCAAATCAATGCAAAACACACCACGCTAGTGTTAAGGATGGAACTGGGAGACATATAAACACTGTATATTCAGTGACAAGGACAGATATGGACTGGCACCATTTTCTCACTAAAACCTTCCACAAGACTAGATTGTAGCTGTAGCTGTAAGATCTCTACCTGGATACTCAGATGCTGGAGAGTATTTTATTCTTGCAGCAGGTATCGGAATAATAATAAACTTGAAAATCCCACAGTGAGAAGACTTGACATATACACTTAGAACAAAAAAATCCCATATTATGGTGTATTCTCGTGAATTCCGTTTGTGTGAACGCCACGTGCAATTGCAGCTTTTCAAAGTTGTCAAAGTTTTGCACAACAAAAATACCCATGATGCATTTTTCCTGTGGAGGAACGCAAGTAGGTGTCAGCAAAGGTAAAATGCAACAGTACTTTCCGCGTCCTTTTTGGAAAAATCCTTCTTTCCGCCCTTTTGTTTCCGGACATTTTGGGCGAGATGGGGGTGGCTATCCGGCTTTGGGCCGTCATGCGTATCTTTTCACAGGCTTGGCACGGCCCGCTGTGCGCCTCCACAGAAACCGCCCGGTGAAACTTCAGCGGTCCTCAACAATCCTTCGCCGCCAGCTGCCAGGTGACACACCTCATTAGTTCCCTTTCCTTCTTTCTCTCAGGCCCTCATTGTCTTGAGATATGAGATGAGCCTTTGTTGGAAGTTTTTCCCCTTTTTCCCCAGGCAGGACCCATAATTAGTGCATTGCACAGGGCGTATTTTCTCACAGGACCACGACACAATTAATCAGCATTTTCCCACCAACGCTAAAAGCCCCCTTGACTCTTTCAAGGCCAAAATTTTCCCTTCAAAGAAGCAACGGTGCCCAGAGTTTTAAAGAAGCATTGAGTCGTCACCACGCTTGGGAGACGGAGTAGGGGGCATCGTTCCCTCTGATTACTCTGTCGTAAAAGGGCTGTGGCCGAAACCCCGCCACCGAATGGGGCGCGATGCACCAACGCCGTCTTTCATTTGACGATGGCGCGGGACCACGGAGAAGGATCGGGGCGAGGGCCAGGAACTCCTAATGCGCTCTTGCGAGCTTTGCTCTTTGTGTAAGAGCACGCATTCTGACACTGAATAGTGGGCGACTTTTTGTATCTGCGGAACACATGACAACATTTAGAAATATTTTGATATGTTATGAATCGTATAATAATAATAATAATACTTCTAATTATAATAATAATAAATTAAACCTGTCCATACTACATAGCTGTTTGGATCAGGGTTTAAGTATATGAACCAGAACCACATTTATACATCTTTACGTTGTAAATCAAGTACTAAGAGTCTCTAAGAGTATAGCTACTTTCATGACATCTCGGGGGGAGTTTTTCATTAAGGTGGTCGTGCATCACTTCATTCATTCATGTGTTTGGAATCCGGTGTTGAATTCTTCTGTAATATGTAAAACAATAACGCAGTTAATTTGTAGCATATTACTTTTTCAGTAATTACAAAATTGTACTTGCTGACGCAGTATTTTAAGTGCAAAGCGCTACTGTCCAGCTACAGAAGCTGCAGAATTATCATGTTCATCAGCATAGTGCACCTGCTCTTCTATAGTGTACTACTATACTCTTCTACTATACTCTTCTATACTCTCCTATTATACCCTTCTATACCACTATTCCACTGTTTATTATATCTCATATAAATCATTATAGCATGATGGATTTTTGGAGACCACATTTTCAGAATTGATGAAGTAAGGGAATTTTTGCATGATTTGATTTTATCACAGGTCACGTGCACATTAATGAAAATGGTGTCACTAACCCAAGAGACCTGAAGGGCAGAAGACTCTCAGACTTAAGTGTTTAATTTAAAATTATGTACATTTTATCAGGAATGGGGCTGGTATGCAAGCTGGATTGATTTCTTTTTTTGTTTTTTTTTTTTACTTTTTACTAATAATCTTTTTGCTACTAAGCGTAGCATTAAGTAGTTAATGTACTTCTTTGTCAGTAAATATCAAATCTAGATATAAGACAGAGCAGCAGGCCAGCTAATAATGAGTTGGTGTTTTGCTCACATACCACACGCTATTCAGAGGGAGGGACTCTTTTGGTTGTGCGCTTGTTTCATGTTATCGAATAGTGACGATTGTTACGACTGGTCTCTGGCATATAGGAGGGCAGTATGTTCAGCCTAATTTCATAAATATTGTTTCAAGGTCATCGGATGCCCTAAAACAAGCAAGCAAATAGCCACAGAGACCCCCCACACACACACATGCACTGTGACACATCGACCCTGTTTATACCCTTAATTATGAGTGTTGATCAGCTGAACAAATGGCTTATGCAAAGGAGCTGGGAGCCAGCCATAACAATATCGCCGTTGTCTTTCCTTGAGCAGTTAAGGGGCAGCTCATAGCTTGGAAATGTGAGAGGGTCAACTCTTTGAAACCTCCCACTGACCCTCCCACAGTGACCCTTGACATGTCCAAACGATTTAATTGGATGGTTTGATAAGAAGAGGTGAAGAGTTTGCATATCATTTCGGGGGCCAGTTCTTTCCCATGAGAGATGCTTCGGTCAGACGTACACGATTCTCACTGGAATACTCAACCAGAACCGAGCACGTAATGAAATCAGAACCTGCTCCCCGCCTGGTCACATTTATCTGTTTTGGCATCCAACCCATACCCGTCACTTAATGTATGGACAACCTATATATTGTCCTGTGGTCTCTTTTCGATATGGAGATATATGCTGTTAAGGTTTAAATTCAGTATGAATGGATGATGGAT
>JAODKN010000016.1:1236117-1249121 GCA_026774425.1 Petrocephalus zakoni | reverse complement strand
CCCAGTGGAAAACCCCCCAAAAGTGAGCTGAACTGAACCGTGTCGTGCCGTACTATGCAGTGGAAAAGCGCCAATATTGTCCTGTGGTCTCTTTTCGATATGGAGATATATGCTGTTAAGGTTTAAATTCAGTATGAATGGATGATGGATGGATGGATGGATGGATAGATGGGTGGATGGATGGTTGGATAGATGGGTGGATGGATGGTTGGATAGATGGGTGGATGGATGGTTGGATAGATGGGTGGATGGATGGATGGACGACTGTGCTCATGCTCAAGTCAGGGCTTAGCTAGCTACATGCCAGCATTACAGGAAACAGTTGTTCAGGAGCACTTTTAAACACACAAAAGTCATTATGCAGCAGAAACTGCAAAATAAGAATTAAGAATAAGAATGAAGTGATTTCTTCTTATCATTCTGGCAAAATGTGTGGCGAAGTGATTTCTGATCAATTTCACGTATTTAGCAGACTTTCATCAAACATAACGCCCATTTTTTTGTAAAGGGCCAGCCTCGGTCAGCTAACAGTAAAAGCACCCAGCTTACCTGGGGATTCAAACTGACAACCTGCTACCGCGCTCATGCTATTGTTTCCCGCTGAAAAACCCTGTTCTCTCCCTCTGCACAGACCCTGGTTTTAATGAACATTTGAGTTTAGCCATCTGTAATAACTGAGAAAACAATTTTAATATTGACAGTGAGAAGAAAATGCAGCACAGTCATTTGTTGTTGTGTGGCCTCCCTCTCTGACTCCTAGTCTCACTGGAGGGTGGCCACTTAGCATCTTTTGTCTGTCCAAACACTGCTGCTGAAACTGCATTACATCCAAACAGTCACTCCATTGGGCTATTAAACACAATAACGCATTATTTAGGGCTTTTCCATTAGCTTACACAGGCTACCATAGAGAGAGATGCTACTTATTACACACTACAAACTGAATGAATTTCACAGCATAACAGAATTTGTATTATTTTATTTGTTTTTATTTACATAGCAGATGCTTCTATTCAAAGCATCATATAGTTCAGCAAGCAGGGCCAGAGAGGCCCTGGAGTGGCTAGGCCTGAAGGCCTTTATCAGGGGCCCAGCGGTGATACGACTCTGCTGACATGGAGATTTCAACAAGAAACCCTCTGCTCATTGGCCCAGAGAGCTAAGCCACTACGTCACGCATGCGCCTTGCACAGCATTCGCATTGCAATATTAATTACATGTGGTCTGCCTCCTCATCCTACATGGTCTGTTTGCCTCTTCGCTGCATGAATTATCCGTGGTAGGCTCTACCTCTCATATTTGTAATTACATATCAGTGATGTGTGGTGAGGTTCATGGCAGGTGAGCAAAAAAAACAACAACTACGGAGTGCTATAGTGAACTTGATTTTCTGATTTTTAGCCAGCGTACCGGCAATAATAATCTCGTGGGCTCACGCGTGCCCCCTACAGGGAGGCAGAGGTACTGGCTGCCTCACCTGCTTTTTCACTGTGGTTTTGTAAGAGTAAGAGTAACTTTGTTATACACATAACAAAATTAACATGAGCTATTCTATGGAAAGTGAGTGCATATAACATAGGTGTGCAAACGTGACATTGGTGACACACAGTGAGAAGGATGGTGCATGCTCGGCCCGGTCAGTGAGGCAGCGCGCCCTGGCAGTTGAGGCTCCTCTCTCTTTGAACCGGAAATATGCAAATTCAGCGATTTTGATTTTAAAAATTGATTTAAATGACTGGAATCATACAAAAATGACATTTTAGCACAGAGCAGTGGACAAATATTAATATTTATTTTATCATTATTTGTTTTTTACTTTTCATGATGACAGGCTCTGGCTCACTGAACCGCACGTCCCTGTCACATATTAATAGAGTTCATTAAAAGTATTTACTACTTTGTATTTACTAATACAATTTTCTGTAGAAAAGAGTACATTCAATAACAGATACATTTTTGGATGAGAGAATGTTTTCATGCCACTAAGTCTGAGGAAAAGTTCCAGATTGACTGTGCAGTATGAGACAGGCATGCTTAATTATGTACATTATCATTAAGTATCTCATGTGCAATAGAGGTGGGGGGGTTATATTTTTAAGACCACACAGCAGCAGTGAGAGCGGCTGTCTGTGGGCCCGGCATTCTGGGGATAAAGCATTAGATGGACAAAATCAAGTCAGCATCATCTGGCCAATTAATCCATTTTCACCTGGCATGGCTGCGGGAAGCCAGCATGGGCCCAGCAGGCTTAAGACGTGGCCGGGCCCTGTGGTCGCCAAGCAGGCTTTGTCGTGAGGGGCGAGCCAATGGGGGTAGAGGGACACCTCCCGGGAGAGGCGAGTCAGATGAGGAGAGGCCAGGGAAGGCTCCGGGACTGTGCACCTGAGGTCGAGAGAGCGGTCCAGCCGGGTTGATCTGACACATGTTTTCATAGGCCAAGACAAGCATGCTGTCATTGTGGCTCCCCTCCAAAACTAATGATGTCAAGTGATTCCCTAACAAAATCCCCCTTTTTTCCAAGGATGAAAGACTGGGGTGCTGGGTTGGGGGGGCGGGTTTCGGGGAGAGAACTCGAAACAGAGAAACAAAAGCTAAACAAAAACAAACTTAGCACCCCGTCCCGGGCCCTGCCGGAGTCCCCGCTGCCAAGTCCTACCCCTCGCCACTATCATATCGTTTTACGCAGAGAAAAGGGCTCACTTTTTATTTACTCTGATTGTTATTGCCAGAATATTGCCTTTAATTGGTGTCCTGGTTTCCCGTGAGTGGCGAAGAGGAGTCAGGGATGATTAATCAAAGTAATGGAGCATAATGATGCCTGAGAGGCCCTGCGACCCAGGTCAGGGGTTGGACAATGTGAACATTCAGCTACTTAGCTTCCTTTGCAACTTTGTGACAAAATCTGTTTGCCCAACACCAATTAAGATGCCTCGCCATTCGCTCCTCTGAATGGATTTGATGAAGGGGGTCGTCCAACGAATTGACATGTCCCTGAGCACAAACAAGCTGGCCTGTGTCCTCGCGGGGATAATCGGTGTCCCTTGCAATGAGTCGCTTCCCAGGGCTCCCCTTTGTGTCCCCCTGGAATTTCTAAATGAGAGGAATCAGGGCCCTAATGGGATTTCTGTGAGTTTTAAACAAACAGAGAGTGGCCCCCTACTGCTAAGCATGTGGCAGGGAACAGCGGGGAACCTCGAGGCCATCTCCCGCCGCTGCTGGCCAATAGGACAGGAGGCCCCGTCCCACGTTTTAATTCCCATCAACAGCAGCTAGTGCCTAATCAGAGGTCTAGTTTCGGTAACCAAAGGTAAGTGCTATTTACTTCCAGAGCTGACGCAGGAGATGCAGAGCACATGGATTTACCCTTTTTACGCCCACTCTCCGTGGAGGACATGAAGTTCAGGTTGTAATCCGTGTCCAAGTTCCGCAGACGCGTTGAAGTGACATGGGATTGTCTGATGTCCCTGCGTCCTCGTGACCCCATTGTGGGGAGTGTGTGGCTCAGTAGGCTAAGCCTTGGTGCCTATAATCAAAAGGTCACCAGTTGACTTCCAGCTCCCTGGGTGTCACAGGAGGTGTCTGTCCTTCATAGCCAAGCTTGCTCTCATGGTGGTGAAAAGAGGATTCCCCCACTAGGGGATCAATAAAGTATCTATTATTATTATCTCATTTATCCAAAGTGGTATAGGATTTAAAGCAGGTTCAGATTCAGGTTCAGGTTCAGTTCCTGGAGCAATTTGGTTTTGAGGGTCTTGCTTAAGGGTTCTGAAACAACACAATTGATCCTAGGATTTAAACAGGCTATCACAATCACAAGAGCCCTAACTGCAGAGCCAGACGTAATCTCCAGGACACACAAGACTAACTGATCACTTACACTGAGATATTAGGCCTATCATGCCTCAGCACCTTGAAGTTCTACCTGTGTGACAGCCCATAATTGTTGCTCGTCGGCCTCTGTAACTGATGTGTATGGTGACGTGAACGTGAACACTGTGTTTACAACATCGAAAACCAAAAAAAACAATGGTCTGTCTATTTCCGATAGGGGGTGCATGCTGTGTGTAACCAGCCTTTCACCTCCTAGTTCCCAGTTCACCCAATTGCAGCATTACTTGCATTGCAAATAAGTCCCATGACGTAATCATTATAAATAAGTAAGTAGATTCCTAATCATGTGCAAGTCAATCGCAGGACACGTTTTAATAACTCATGGAATTTCACTACGACGGGGAACACAGATCTTAAAGATAAATATTTATGAATTTCACATTCAAAAATGTTTACGTTTTCGTGATGGTGCATACATACCTTACGCGGCGGTGTATGGCTACACCTCTGTCTGTCTACTAATGTGGTGGAGATTTTGGTGTGCCGCAATTACAGCCAGCAGTAAGCTAAGTCTGCTTCTCTGCTTTACAGGCAGATAAATGCAGGAGGATGGATAATTGGGCCTTCAAATACGGACTTACTCGCTTCATAATCAGCCTGACGGACAGGCGAAGAAAAGACCACTTAGCGTTTCTTTTTATCAGGGGGACCGCATGTTGGTGAACGTCGTGCAGGACCTCTCTGTCCACCCCTGGGGGGCATTCTAACTGAGGTGTTGTAAACTATCATAATAAATGTGTTTGCAGTGCCTTTGATAAACGGCCCTCGTCGCTCTTTGACAGTCAACCCCGATTAACAGACTACCGGACTTCGGGGGGGTCGCCTCCGCTCCCTTGCTGGGCTAACCAAACAAATACACACTCAGGCACGCTCACACATCGTCGGGTCTCGCATCGACTTCACGACCGCTGGCGACTCTGATCACGCTCTCTGGATCACTTAAAGTGTTTGGACAAGGCAGAAGGTCAAGGTGAGAAGTTAGACAAACAAAATAAATCTTTGCTCAGGTGAACCCTGACCAATGACCTGCAAAGGAGCTTCCAGGAGGCTTTTGAAAGGGGCTTCGCCAACTTGCCATGTCGAAAAAACCTTCTGAAGATTAGAAGAGAGCCCCCAGAGCAGACCGCTGATTATGGTATTGTCTTTGCGAGGTTTAGGTTAGTCATTGTCAGAATTGGGAAGGATAATCATTAAGAGATTTTTTTTTCTCGTCAAGAACTGCACACTCGTGGTGTGAACTATTACATAGATCCCTAAAGCTGTACAAACCATACTTATTAAACACAATTATTCAGAATATCCCTCTACAATCCTTATTTTACAGAGCATTAATAATTAGTAACTGATTGCCTGTGGGCAGGGGGCCTAGCCCCACCCCACCACCAAAACACTCACATCTCACAGCACTTTTTTTTCTTAATGATGATTTTAAAACCACATAATCAGAATACCTTATACGAAAAAATACTCATGCCTGCATTTGGTTAATTAGAATCACATTTTTTCTGTTAGATTTTCAAAGGATATGTCAACATTTTCTGAAAACCAAATGCCATCTATTTAGTTGAATGTGTGCCGCATACCTTGGGTGTCGATTGAACCAGTGCTGATCACGTAACAGCCTACGCTTATACCTGAAGCTAAAGCCCACTTATGTTGTTTTTTTTTAAGCTATGCATTGGTTCTTTGGTCTATAAAACTGTAAGCTGAAGAACATAAAGAAGTTAAAAGAAAATTACAAAAAAATATCACCGACATGCTAAATGAGGAGTTTCTTTTTCTTAGCAAAAATATACAAGGACGCAGCCATGACCATGAATGTGATCAGGGAGATGTATTTTAGTGCCCCAATGCTGAGGACACACATCACCCCGACCGCGGTGGACGACCAGTTGGTGCCCATGTACAGTGAACAAGAGTCACTTCTTCATCCACCTGGAAACATACCCCACACAGCAGGACCCCACATGGAACCCTGCAGGCCAACCCGGGGCTGGGGGGGAGAGAGTGGAGACACTGATGCTGACATTACCCCAGTGTGCAGTATTGGTGGTACCAAATGAAAACGGCACAGGAGAACCCTGGGCCAGCAAAAGTGCGCAACGACTTTTTAGAACTGACTAGAACTACAGCACGTGGCACCTATGAAGATATTAACATAGCTAACATTCTACTAAAACATGAAGATACAGCTTATTCTGAGGCACAGATGTGTTTTCTGTAGTGATAAAAATCGGCAATACTTGGTTCCTACCAGAAATGAAAGTAGGTGAAATATTTAACTATTGCCATTTTTCCCAGTAAGTTTGGTGCTGTTGGTAAGCGCAGACCTGATGGTCTTCTGGCTCATTTCTAACATGATGTGAGTGGCAGTGCCATAAGACTGACATCGATGTTCTCGTTTGCAAAGTTCTGTACTTAGGTCCGATTAAATAAAACACAAATAAAAAATCTGTCCAAGTGAGCACATTTGCCACTTTTTTTGCATGAAGCCACTGGCTGTCTGACAGCAACAACAACAAGAAAAGTAATAATAATACAAATAATAACAACAATAAATAAACATTGTAACTGACATACAAAATGAGTTCTAGAATAACTGCTGTGTTATTCGAGATGGATGTGTCATGTGATATGTTGAGTTTACATTGTGTTACATTTCTTTTATCTATGGAGACATTTATAATCTCTAGATATTGCTATAAAACTATGCTAATCTTTCAACATGAAATGTATGTTACATCGATTACATTCCCAATGAAATATATGCGACCGTGTAAACGGCGCTATTACACAATTTAATACTTGACACACGGAAATATTAAGCCATTTGCGGGTCACCCAAGGGTCGATAGTTATAAGTGAATACATCAGAGCTCTGCTCTTCCACTGCTGCAGAGTAGTGTGAATCACTGACACTCAGAAGTGTTCAATAGATAGATCATCACTTGCACTCTCAGCACCGTCATCAAACCCAAACTCTTGTTTCTCTAAAAACACCATAATGTATCTTCCCCTGACAGGCGGCGTTTCAGATCTAACTAACACTTGGCTCCACGTGCCTTTGCTGAAAAGCATGCCGATGCATTGAACTCACATCAGTACTTGCGCTCGGCAAAATCTGCACAGAATTCCCACTGGGGAATTTCCCATGTTCGGATCCTGGCAGGCTCTCTCTGCCTGCGTATCTCCAGCCCGAGCATCTGCGGCACACCTGTAAGCTCTGGCAGAACCTGGGCCTCAAGTTATGGGACGCCGCACCTGGAAGCAGAACTTTGCTGGAGATATTCTTGACTTTTGATTTGGGCGGGCGGCCCTTGATAAGCTCAGTCCCATAGCTCTCTGGGTAAATCCTTGCCAGCAGGCTGGAGGAACATCTGATGTGCAAATGACCCCTCTTTTCCATCATTGTAAGCATACTGGTCTCTTACAAGGCAGAGTAAATGAGGTATTTAAGTGTTTACTGAAATCCCCCATGCATGCGACCAGCCCCTCCTTTCCTTTACAGCAAAACAATAATTAGAAGAAATAAAGATCAAAAAGCTACATTGGGGAGAGACTTAACAGGGGATCTCTTTATTTTATATCTGGAAGAAAAACAATTGGCAATGAAGATCAAAAGTTAGAGAAGATAAAATACATTTTTCTTTCACATGCCGTATTAGCGTTTTGGGCCTGCATCTTGTTTAGGGGCAGACTGATTGTAAAATGGTACTGAGCCAAGATTTAATCAGGACTAGCCTGACAAAGTGCTTCCCTACTGAACTGTACTTATCTTCATGAGCTGGCAGGGTTCTCATGCAGGCACGATGCAGGTGGGCGGATGGCCGCGGGACCCCACGGCAAAGCCCTGCTCTGCTCAGCGACACAACCCCTGTCTTGCAAACTAGTGGTCTCCATGCTTCTCCTGATCAAAACAACCGGAGATATATGGGGTTAATTGCTACCATCCATCTATTTAATATAATCCCAAAAAATTCTCACATTGAACCTCAAAGCTATTTTCCAGTTCAAACCTACCAACTTTTTATGGCAACATTTAGTTATTTTGCCGCTAACCAGCCCGCTTACACACGTCTCACCATCTCACTGGTGCAACTTACCAGGAGAATGAGGTCACAGATGAACCTTCTGGCTGATGGTGATTATTCCATGGTGCATTTGTCATGATAAATGAAACTTTGATCCAGGCAGATAACTGTGAACCTGCAGGGGTCAAAACAGATCCTTCCCAGGTCTCCATCACTCAAACGGCTCCCAGCTCTGCTCAAACTTCTCCGCATACTCCACAGAGCAGGTTAATGGGCCAGCTGAGGCCCACTCAGGGCTTCTGGGGGGGGGGTACAATACCAGTGCTGATTTTACACTAGAATAACCGGCATGGAGCTGTGTAACTTTTAACAACTGTTTATTTAGTGTAACTATTATACGACACAAATGCAAACAGAAACAAATTATACAGTGTAACATACAGATCAATAACTCCGTCGGTTTTTCCAATCGTGGTTAACCAATCAGAATCCAAGGGCTCAATACGCCGTGAAATATACATGGGTAATTCCAGTGTTATGGATGCGATATTAAGATTCATGCTGTCAAAGAAAAAGCCTCCGAGCACGGACAGGCTTAGTATCAAAGCCAGTGTGCAAACCTGTTCCTGTAACCTCACCTTGGCTTAAATATAACAAATCCTCAAAATTCATATATAATTTATATGTTTGAAATATAGAGCATTTTATCAGCGTTATGGATGTTATATCTAATGGACCTTTGCATGGAACTGCACATTTAAACAGAATCAGAATCAGATTAATTCGCCAAGTATGCTGGGGCACACAAGGACGTTGCTTCCGGCTGCGTGTCTCACTAGTACACAGACAGTAAATTACACTATGCCAAAAATGTTTGAAATATACATACATGGGTAACCCACTGTACAAAGTGTAAAGTGTGAGGATGGATGCAAACAGGACTACAGGAGGAAATGGACAGACAGACAGGCAGGTGACACAGCTATGAGGGTGATGGCCTGAGGAAAGAACCCGCTCCTATTAAACAGTAAATACTGTGACAGATGATTCTAACAGCCACGAAGACCCAGACATGGAGGTTTATGTTCCTTGAAGGACATATTAGCCTTTCTAAGAACATTGGCAGCTGTGGACCTAGGAGTGAGGGCTCGACGAGGAACAAGCGTGCCAGCCTTCAGAGCCGTAGTATTTTGCCAGTGTGCCTGGGCTGAGGTGCCTGGTGGCGACAGCCTGGGTATAGCTGATTCAGCGCTCGCCATTCAACACGCCGGTGGCCCACACAGGAGCACGAGGAACGGAGGCCCTGTGACCAGCCAACTGTGCTGCGGGAGCCGGAGAACAAAGGCTAGGTGGCGTCAGGGCCGGACGAGCTGGCCTCCAGCGCCCCTGTATCCCTGCATCACGCTACCAGCAGGGGACCTTTCAGCCATAGCTGTCATCAGTCATGCTTCAGTAAGGCAACTGTCTCCCTTCTCAAAATATGCAGGGGCTTCTAGCATCCAGTCTGCCGCATTCATGAAACGGAAACCTCCTAGGAGATGGTAGCACTGCAGTTCCTCTGATGCAGGATCGCCAGCCACTGTAACTCCGCAGCACTTACTTTGCCTTAAAGGCACTGACATTTGCACAGAGGAGAATACGAAAACTCAGCACAGCCAAATTAGCTACTAAACTGAAGAAACGATGCCCCCCAGCCTGGCACCCCCAGCCTGGCACCCCCAGGGAAGCAGATGCGGAAGCCTGCTAACCAGCACTGCTTAGCCGAAAGATAAAATATCAGTATGCATGATAAAGATGGAGAGACGTAGCAAACGGCAGAATATTCCAGCCACTATCAAGTCGTGCTTTTAAACTGAGAAATGTTTACCGAATAGTATTATATCTGCATTGTACAACAGGCAAAAACTGCCCATTTCATTTTTTTTTTCAGGTGTATGATTACAGTTAAAAAACACGCACACGGTTTTACATAGGCAACAGCGTCATTTGGAGAGAAACCGAGCAGCTCCGGGTCGCCGTAACTTCACAGGCTTGAATTTCAATACGATGTAATAGTTTGAATATTTCAAGGGAAAAAAAAAAGTCAGATGCAAAAAAATTATAGATGACGAGTCACTCTGCAATAGAGGTAAAAGTACCTTTGAGAAATTTCGCTTCTCTCTTGATGAACGTGTAATCTAAAGAATGCAACAGTAAAATAAGTAATGTTTCTCTGCGTGTTGTTATACCCCATTCATTAGCATGGCATTTCCCAGATAACCCACTGGAGGGAGTTACAGAGTGAATTCCCCGCACACTCGATCATAAGAGACTGCAGCACTTAATTATTTGCCCACTAATAGCTTAAATCAGTGCTTTGTATTTCAGGTGACCCTCCATCTGGTGGCCAGAAAGACTTGTTTCGAGAGAAAGCCTTGGGGCATTGCACGCAAAGGCATGGTGCCGAGTGGGTTGAGCACCATCTCATCTGATGATGTTGAAGAGACACCATGGACAGTGAGCACAATTATCCTGTGCCAAGTGTGAACGGACAGGAGCAGCGACGAGACCCTACGCTGTTTGCTCACTAATTTGTTCATTCATTTATTTTCTAGTTTTACCAAAGTTCTCTTTGGTAAAACCATCTGCAGAGACAAACGTATGGATGCTTTGGTGACACTTTACTTAAAGCTGTCATATATAATGCATTATCGATCCCTTTATAATGCATTATAATGCTTGGTATAAGAATTAAGCCTGTTTTCTACTGAATTATGAAGGAATCTATAGCGCATTATTGATGAGAGCCTTATAAAGCATGCATGATAAACATGGCTATAATGTGTTATTCTTTTTTATAAATGCACCTCTGGAAAAATGAAGAGACCACTCTATATTATATTTTAAAAATTTACATTTTTAAATCCAGGTTTAATCCTTTTCCTGCTGGCAGAAGGCTACACTGAGCAACAGGCGGCTTCCAGGCTCGAAGTTTCTAAGACAGCAGTACACAAGAACAAGGTGGAGCTAGAGATACTGGGAACGACCAGAAAACAGCCGGGTAGAGGGAGGAAGCAACTTTCTAATGCCAGAGGTGACCGTCAACTTATCCGACAGTGCCTTATAAATTGGAGGATGACCCCAAGTGACCCTCAACAGGAATGGGAAGCATTAAGTAGTGTGAAGTGCAGTGCTAGGACAGTTCATATCAGGGTTCTAGAAGCAGGACTGAAGTCCCATAAAGCAAGGAAGAAGTCCTTCATTAGTGAGAAACAGAGAAGAGTTAAGTATATTTTATACAGATGCAAACCCTTAAATTGAGAAATGAGCTGTAGTTATAGCCATGTTTATAATGCTTTATGAATGCATTATAATGTGTTACGAATTAGTTCTTAGATTCTTGCAGACATGGCATTCTAAGAAAGTGCTACCCATGCTTTTGTTGTAGGGTACAAATACTCCACAACTACCCGTCCGCTCCGTAACATTCCCAACCTCCTTCCCTGTAGTGCTGATTCATTTATATAGGGTGACACAGTCTTTCTGCACAGGGAATCATTTAATGTGATATATAAACCTTGGTTATGCAATCCTCTCACTCCAAAGCTCACAGTGGGGCCCCTCACTTACTCTTGCTTTTAACAGCTTGATTGCTTCAGAGTACAAGTGCAGGTTTGGTGGATAGTCTGTCTCCAGACATTTTCACTTTCTGGGTGGTAAGAGTCACAGGCAACCTGGCCCTGGGCACCTGAGGCATCACGTGCTAGAGAGAGTATGACGTCTATGCCCTGTTCATCGACTCCCTCATGAACATTCAGAACATTCACAGAGAGTAGTTAGAAAACCATTTACCTCTTCGGGAGAATTGCAGCATTGAGCTGGTCCTTCACAGCAGCCCAACGCTATCAGAGCAAATTCAGAGAAGCCAGATAGCACCAGTCAACTGTCTTCAAAAATAAATGGCAATCTACATATTTGATTACTCCAGTAGTTCTGGCTGAAACTCAAAATTCACATTTTTTTGCAGCAAAATGTTTATATCCTGGCTGTTTTAAAAATCTTATGCACCAAAGTATAACATGTTTTTCTTTAATATTTTAGTGACATTTAAATTATTTTCAGGTCTCCCCAAGTATTTGCAGTAGTTGAATGTAATTGGTTTATTTGGAATTCTTGAAGCTTAAAATGTTTTGCTCCAGAGCAGATAATTTAATGACATTGTCAGTCTTGAATTATTATAACACGAGCCTGCAAGACATAGTTTGGCTGGAAGAGAGGGGAAGGCGATTCCTCGCATGATTCAACTGTTGCAAAAATAAACAGTGGAATTCCAACCGTTATCAGACTATCAAGAGGAAGTGGGCGCAGAAGCGGCCGAGGGTTTCATCTGCCCGAAGCAAATGTTTATCAGCATTTCCCCACATGACCATACTGCAGCCTTAACAACCAAAGACCTGTGACAGAGTTTTATTGTTATGCAATTCAAGCTAAAAACAAAAAAAGGAAGCAAATTAAACAGAACAACTCCAAGGAAAAGAACAGTGGGTAGCAGGGAAGGAGGTCTCAGGAGAAATGAGATCCTTACCAATTTATATCCAGTCCCAGGGGGCTGGAAACTATGGGCAGGAGGCATGGGACAACCAAGGAGGGGGAGTCATCCCATCACAGGGCACACCTAGGGGCAGTTTGATCACTCCAAATTCAGCATGTTTTTAGACTGTAGGGGGGAAACGGGAGTTACCCAGAGGAAAGCCCTTAACAATATGGGGAGAAGATGTCAGCTCCATACACATGGAGCTATGGCGGAGACTCGAACCCTGGTCCCAGGCAACAGTGCTAACCACTGCGTCAACCTTAATGATAAATATATATATATATATATATATATATATATATATACACTGTATATATATATACAGTGGTGGCCATAATTATTAGAACACCTGACAGATCTGAAAATTTGGACTTTTTTGCCTGCAAAACATGATTTCATTTCATAATATTTATGAAATATGCAGATGGTTGCACACAACAAATATCAGATGAAGTGAGACCTACTATTTTTATCCACTTTTAGCTTTAATATTTGGTATGTCCACCTTT
>JAODKN010000016.1:1224128-1236017 GCA_026774425.1 Petrocephalus zakoni | reverse complement strand
AGATATTTCATTTGTTTTATGGGTATTTTAATAGCCAATTCAACAAAAACAACTGAAACCTTTTAAATATGCCAAGTGTTCTAATATTTTTTGCCACCACTGTATATCTTTATAATGAAACACATAGTCACTCATAATTAAAAATAAATTTTAATTTTTATTATTTTATAGCTTTCAAAACGTCCATTTTCAAACTCTTTTTACTTAAACATATATCTTAGAAAGTTATATTATTGCATCATAGTTCAAATATATGACATCACATAATTATGGCACTGTGCTATGGCACTGCAGTGGAGTCTCTCCAGCATTACCTTTATTTTTCAGAGAGTCCTGCAGAGATCCTGCCGCGTGCACACTGACATTGTGTCTCGCTGGTCTCCACCCAATTTATGTTGTTGCAGTGAACTTTCACATTTCAGGTGGTGGGTGGTGACTTGTGGCGGGTGACTACAAGTGTGATTACAGGATCTGTTTTGTGGCTAACCACGTAAGAAAAAGCCAAACTTGTGGCTTACCACAAAAATAAAGCTTTTCTAGCATTTCTGATAATTGTTTTTTCGTAAAGAAAATTCTATAGTCTTTGCAGCCATAGGCACTATTTGGTGATGTTTTATTAATAGATGTCACAGTAATCAGCGATAAAAAATAATAGCGAAAAGTCAGATGAGGAGAGCCTGAGGAACATAAAAGCGGTGTATTTTTTATTATTATAATTATTTTTTCATTATTTTTGTAGCATGTAGAATGTATGTGTGTGTGTGCGTGTGTGTGTGTGTGTGTGTGTGTTTGGACCAGGTGTACCAACAATGTGACGTTTTTTTTCAATTTTATAAAAATCTGTCAATGCAATCAAAAAACTAAAAATGCCTAAAAAAACTTAAAAAGTTGTGTATTTTGTTTGGTAACTTATGGTTAATGTTAGGGCTGAGTTGGGCTTAAGGTTGTCATTGTTGGGATTATGGTGATGCCCGTAGACATGAATGGAGAGTGCCCATAAGTATGTGGATATGTGGAGTGTGTGTGTGTGTGTGTGTGTGTGTGCCAGGATATTCCCTTTCCCTGTGCCATTTCTTAGTCTCTAGCTCCCTTTGCAGCTCTGCACTAGATAAGTGGCTTGGACGATGTATGGACAGATGCATGGATTTTTTTGCTCCATCCATAGTCATCGGGGTCCAAGCATAGACTTCTCTAATACCTAAACCCCTTGGATATAGATCATATATGATGAGAAACTTCTCTCAAAGGGTAAGGTGGTTCTATTTTGACTTTTTTTACATTTAAATTAAAGCTCTATCTGCACTGATTGTTTTGAAGATTTACCTGCCAAAACAGGAGAGGGCTTCTTGGGACAGGATAGGGGCCCACAAAGACCCTGTGCTGTGTATGTGGCGGAACAGGATAGGGGCCCACCAAGACCCTGTGCTGCGTATGTGGCGGAACAGGATAGGGGCCCACCAAGGCCCTGTGCTGTGTATGTGGCGGAACAGGATAGGGGCCCACCAAGACCCTGTGCTGCGTATGTGGCGGAACAGGATAGGGGCCCACCAAGACCCTGTGCTGTGTATGTGGCGGAACAGGATAGGGGCCCACCAAGACCCTGTGCTGCTTATGTGGCGGAAGTCAAACGGCTGGAAGGGTGTAAAATTCAGCTGAGAATATCTCTGATATTATACCGTACAATGCAACGACATTACAGGGGAACAGATGTCTTATTGATGAAAATGAAACATAATCAGTTAAGAACTTGCTTTATTCTGTCCTTTACTAAGTCTTCGAACTGCAAATTTATCAATAACAGCATATAGATGTTATCTCAAAGTATCATTCGAAACTTAAGGAAATATAATCTGTTCCATAAAATGTATATGGCTTTGCTGGATATATAAAAAAAATCATGCAGACTGGCACGGGAGCAAAATCCTGTCCTTAATGCTATATATCGGGAGATGTGAAGAGTTGAAATCCATTTTCTTAAATTTCTTGGCACTGGGGCCAGGCTAACCATAACAGTATTAAACAGTATCACTTAATGGTGTCAGCTGCAGATGTGTGCAACTCTGTGCAGGGAGTCTGGGTGAGCTGAGATTATATTTACATCTGCGCCTTCTTTCGTAAGTTACGCCACATCATTTGTAACAAAGACACAACACAAGGCCTAAATCCTCTTCGCCCAGATTGCACCCAAGCTCACATTAGTAAAGTCTGGTTTATATTAAGCTACTCCAAATAAACAGAGAACCTCTCAGTCATGGCGTTAAGTCGCGGGTCAAAATGCCGGGTTTTCTCACACTTATTATGCGGGCCGGTTCCTGGTCCATTTCTAATAGGCGGGGAAAGCAGACAAAATGCAAGGAACGCCTGAAGGTGAGAGACGCCTGTGAGGTCACCAAGAGGAGAGAAACGTTTTTCTTTTTCTTCGAGGATGGCGTTAAAACAAGAAACTAATTGTGTAATTGATTTACTAGCTATGGGCATGGGCTTACTGGATTAACGCAAACCCACTGGGTTTCCCTACTTTGTTTTTAATACCTCTCTGCCAGACCAGCTTCAGCATTCGAGTCCATTCTACTCCTCTGAGAGAAAATAGCCGGTATGTGGAGATGAGTCACGTTGCTTTTGTGGCTAATTTTCAGGTGGATTTTGCATGTTCCCAGGACGTGTTTTGTAAGGTATGTGAGATGGTCAGCGCACTTGGTCTCAAAGAGCCATAAATCACTGGTCTTTAAAAAATAAATAAATAAATACGTTAATTCCAGACATATTGGTCATCAAGTAGACTGTTTCCACCTTTCCTGAAGGATAATGGAGAGGCATACTATGAAAAACTCCACTGTTTTAGCTGTATTTACACCACACACAACCAAAATATGTCACCTGCATCAGTGAGAAGCTTCTTGTGTTAATGTTACACTCCATCACGTGTCCAAATTTTTTTCCTAGATAATCTTCCACTGTCCCACATTGCAGATTTTATCTTATCGTCAGTTAGCTAGACACCCTTTAGCATGTAGCTGTGGATTTGCTGCGGCTTTTCAGGATTGATGTTGACAGGCTAGTAAGCTTTGAATTACAGCGCTAACTTCAGAACATTGTCACGCCCCGTCCGTTCAGCTTGTTTCATTTTACCCATCGCACCTCAGTCAGATTTTCAATGAGTTTTTTGCGTATTTATAGCAGGAAAAAAAATGTGTGATTGTGTTAAATTTTGCATTGCTTATTTTAGAACCGATATAACTTATTTCCTCACTGCTTATTTTGCAATTAGCTAAAAAAAATCATATATGAGCTCACTTTTTTATAAACACGCATTAATCTGCAAAATGACTAAATGTGGCTATTTACTTAGAAGAAGAAACACAAAATAGTCCTTCGTGTTAAAAGCAATGCATTAAAATGGTGATATATTAATGAGGTGGGATAATGACCCTAACGAAGAAATTAAACGATGTTTAAACTAAAACACCGGTCCCAGACATAAAAATGTATACTAACAGAATCCAAAGGAAACTCTGTATTCTTTTGGGAACTAGACCCTCAAGATGTGAATTTTCACATTTCCTTCCCTCTAGCCTTTCCCTCTGTCGCTGTTTGGAGTCTTGGCAAGCAAGCCCTTCAATCGACGTGCACTCCCACTCAGCCTGAATAACCCCCCCACCCTCGTCGTGTCAGATTATCATGCCGCAAAAGACAAACTGTATACCAGGGGAAAAAAGCAAGGTGGCCTTGCTGGGGAGTCACGCTACATGGAGTGTGTGATTTCACCCCATTCATTTATATCTGCCCGGCTGCATGAGAGTCGGGGTCCTTCTGGGCATGGAAACTGCTGGTGGGGTCCACCGGGACCCACATGTAGAGAACGCTAACAACACCTGGCCCGTTGCCAGGTTACGCTTATAGGAGAGGTGATGTAATGTTTATACAATATAGAGATATTTCAGCGCTGTCAAAATGCGAACTCACCTGTGTTTATTCAGCACCAGAAGGATCCTAGCAGAGCGCGATGTGGAGACAATGATGAGTCTGTAAGAGAGCAAGCCCAGCACGGGTTCAGGCGTATCGGGATCCCGCCCGCCGCGAGTCCTCGGCTTGCCGTCGGAACTTCCAGACTGACAGTACGGGGATGTTTGGGGGCCGGAGAAGTTCTACAGCCACACCATTTATCATGCATGTAGGCCCCCAGAGAGATCTAAGAAGCCTGAGATGTACTCATTAACTCACACTTCCCGAATGCGCTACATCTATACTAAGTTATAATAATTTTAATGAATGAAAAATGAAAGAACTAGTATCTCCCTATTGTCTGTTTTGCTCAAAATATATTAGCTAGGATTAATTATAGTTATTACAGTTATCTGGTGTCTGTTCTTCAACCAGACGCCAGCCAGCTGGGTCATGAGCCTTTTGGTGCCCAGTCGCACTCATCAGGAACAGCCATGCCAAAAGGACAAAGGCTTTGCTTAACCACAAGAGTAGGACGGGACTCAGAGTCAGTCTCTACTTAAATAAAATTTCCCCATCTCCAACCCACTGTACTGTAATCTGTGACGTCAGAATAGTTAAGCGAAGCATTTTGTCAACTGAGCATCAGGTAAACTCAAAGTAACCAAATGTTTTGACAGATTCCAAGGTTACTGAAATATTTTGACGAAAGTTGCGAACAAAATATTTTGATAAGACGGCCTGGAAGATGAAATTAATGGCACGCTGTTGAGCTGAAGGTACATCTGAAACCTCCTGCGATACGTTTAAGGTATGTGAAACAACAGCACCCACCCCAAGCAACTATTTTCTCAAAAAAAAAGAGACACATTTTGAGAGACTTATATCATGCACTGCTGAAAAAGACCAAAAAACAACTATTGACATATAGATATCAAAAATATCAGAAGACATGTTAGAATTAGCTACACATATGAAGTCATGCACTGAATTAAAGTGTTTCCCTTCAGTGAAGCTGATCAAATAAGATGGGACTTTCATGTGAGGAGACAATGAGACCTAACCACACAGCAGATACATTTTCCCAAACACTATAATAATAATAATAATAATAATAATAATAATAATTAACTGTAAAATGGCTGGAATACTTCAAGGATATCCAGTGGATTTCCTATAGGCAATGTTGAATCAGTATGTATTATATGGATACGTCACGCTATACCCTACTGTCTAAAAATTACCTAACAGTGAACCACATATCGGCCCCAAAATAAAAAGAGTCAGGGAATTATGTAACTTTAAATGACTCAAGATAAATGATTGCTAACAGAAGTGACACAGAACATTCCGAGTATCCACACACTCATAAGTGATCATTCTAACCTAAACTGTTACAATAAAATACTCATCCATTAGCATGATTTGTGTATACAAAACACAGATGAAGTGTGGTGGTGGCTGTAGCAGTGAATAAAAATACCATATGACACATTCCAAGTTTCAAACATGGGTGTCAAGTATAAAACATTAAATTAAATGTAAAAATAAACTTTAAAAATATAACATTCTTACTTACAATATGATACAATGTAACACTATAAACCCATTGGGCTGACTGTGAGCTGAACGCATTGTTCAGTCTTATTAAGAGATCATTCAATATTTAGACATTTTCTGCATAAAACGCAAGACATAAATGATAGCAGAGGGCTAGCTTCAAATGAAGAAAACAGTACAAATGTTGTTACACAGAGGGATTAAACC
The DNA here is from genome assembly GCA_026774425.1 of Petrocephalus zakoni. Classification (NCBI taxonomy): domain Eukaryota; kingdom Metazoa; phylum Chordata; class Actinopteri; order Osteoglossiformes; family Mormyridae; genus Petrocephalus; species Petrocephalus zakoni. The sequence goes on along the minus strand of JAODKN010000016.1, from coordinate 1,230,308 downwards.
CAAACGGACTATGATTTTATGAAAACTTTATGAAAAATCTGTTGCTCAGCTGACTTTTTTTACAATTATGGTCATACTGCTTTCCAAGCAAGAGGAATTATTACAAAACACATTAAAATTCAGAAAGGTTCTGAACTGAAATAAAATTGGGCTCTATTTTTAGACCACATAACATGGTATTTTACCCGATATCGTAGTGCTCCTAATTAGTCAAATCACACAACACATATAAATGTTACATGCTATAATTATCCTAATTTATCACAGCTGCAGTGCATGTTTATAAAAAACAGCAATAGTTTAAGATGTGCCAAATTGCAGCCAGCATCCCAGTCTTCTCAGAGCGTCTGAAAAAGCTGGGCGAATCTTGCCAAACAAAACGCTGTCTGATTTTCGGGGTTCGTTTAAAGACGGCGAAGGTGGGTAGATGGCAGTACCCATGGCAGTACCGCTAGCCTCAGTTACCATAAATCTCAGAGGTTCCCTTTGATGGCGGCGGAATTATGAAGCCGGCACATCTCAGACACATGCCGCAGATATCTGACACTGTACAAAGCCGAAATTAGGGAGAAAAAAACAGTACCAGCAGCCGGCCGTCAGCTGGCCCTTCTTTCAAACCTTTTCCTTTGCTCTATGCGTTAAAAGACACAGCTCCCCTTGTCACGTTGTTTACAGACCTATGCCTTTATTTAAATATCCCAAAGCTTCAGGCCAGCTGAGCCAGCTGGTTGGGTTCTTGAGCACATTACACTGGTGCACAGTAGCATTTGTGCTCACTGTACTGGATCACTGAACACAGGGCCAGAAAGGGAGAAGAAAAAAATGTATTCTCTCTTCTCTGCCATCCCTTTTTACTTCTGCACCATTCTCCCGGCTTCTTCATGTATGGAACCCTTTCAGGCTGCGGGCAGCTTTTTCTTTGTGGAGAAGCACAGCTTTGGGAGAAAACCGAGAGCACCAGACTCTTTTGCCTAAACTGGGGACGGAATATACATGGACAGGAATTTCATTTAAATAAACAAAAAAAAGGACCCTCTTTCTGATGCTGTGTTTTAGTTTACAGGGTGCTTGGGGGACATTTTAGAATAGCAAAGTTCTGAATATGACAGAAAATGTGCAGAAATGGAATATAAAAGTTAATTTGACTGGATGTGTTTGGAGATTATGTGCCTTATGGAGGAATTGTGCAGGTGTGGGGTGTTTGACGGAGGCAGTTCGGGACATGAGTGGAAACGCTTTGCACGGGCAGATTGAGATTGATTCCGCAGTTTTCACTCTGCCTAGGAATCCGGTGCACTGCAGCACTGCGAGAACGTCGCTGGAGCTTTGGCCTGGATTGGCCTGGGTTGGCCTGGGTTGTCTTAGACCTAGAACATTTTCTGGCCAAGGCGCTGGGATCACTGGTGATCCAGAGTCGAATGAAGCGTTGAGTCAAGTAAAGCTCTGTTGTCACCTCAGCACTGTACCATATACAGTGAGACAAAATCATGTTCCTGTCGAACCCACTGCGCAACATTCATGACAGGACAGACATTACTGTGCTAAAGACAGAGGCTCGGAATAATGTACATTTTCATTTAACACGGCTTACATGCAAGAAAAATCCTGTATAATAATTAATAATTTAAGGGGAGGGGTGACAGAGGGGTGACTATTCTAGCTAACAAAACATTACGTAACGTAACATGACAATATAACATGATGTATCATAATGTAACGTGACATATATAACAAACAATTCACATTAGACAAACACTGGGAAATTACTGCATAAAAGTGCCGTCCACACATAAAAAGTGGCTGTGCAGCAGATGTATACAGTTGTAAACTGTGTACAGATGTAAAGATTATTCCCTAGTAGTTTATTAGTATGCAGTAGCATTAAGCATTATGACTCTGTGCTGCCAGTAACCCCATCGATCAACACCAGCATCTTAGGTGTGTCTACATGTGGAAGCCAGAGGAGGGACAGAGTGATGGACAGATGATGAGTGCATATCATCCGGAGTTTGGAGACCAGATGAAGAGTGGGTACGCTTCAGTGATACCCCAGACAAGTTAGAACAAGATCTCCGGCAAAGTAGTGCAGAGGGTGTCGAGGTAGGGCAGCGCCAGACGCTGTCAGGAAAGGACGGCGCGACATTCATCCAGATGGCTGGATTCTTGGCAGCCAGGGAGCTGAGCAGCACGGAGTATGTGCTGTTGATGGAGAGATCCTGAAGATGTGACCGCTTCAGCCGACAGATAAATCAGGCCCATTTTAGCCAGGGCTCAGATGTTGTAAGATAAGTCTAGGATGGTGAGAAGTCATCAGTTCAGCCTCGCTGGAATGTCCCACTCTCTAGCCAGACTGGTTGGGGTCCAGCAGAGTATTCTACAAGACAAAGTTAGACCATTGTTTAAATGCTGCATGCTTGAGGGCTTGGTTTAGAGGGAAGGGAGGCAGAGACTGGACAATTTGTTCCTGAGAATTATGATATGCTAATGCTGTACTGGAAAAAGTATTCGGAATATTCCATATGAGTGGTAGTCTGTGGATTGTAATATGTGAGTCACTGTGGGAAGTCTACACGAGTTTCACAAAGTGGTTTGTATTATAGGGATAACTATATGTAATCTAGCGGGTCCTATTCACAAAATACAAAATTCATTAGTGAAATGTTTGCTTTGTTATACATCATGTTTTCTCTCTCTCACTAGGGTTCTTTGGTTAATTTCTAGCTAGAGACGCCCAAGTTTTGAAAGTGTACGAGATTACATGTCATACACCAAACTTTCTTTCATGATGCAGAAAGTGTAAGTAACACCTCACGAGTAGCTCCACACACATCTTGTATATATTTTCCGTTACATTAGTAGGGGACCGGGTGACCAAAGACGGCTGACTGTATTACTGGCTGAGCACATGCACGTCCCAGTCTGATCCTATACATGAAATCAGCTGAGGAGTGGGAAGAAAACAGAATGTGACAGCAGTATTTTCTACTTCTGAGTCGACGCAGGAATTGCCAGACGCAGGACGTCTGACCCCAGCCACACACATGCTAAAAGCGGTTTCGCAAGACTCCTGGCTGGATGGATTTTACTTAGAAATGATATTTGACTGCTTTCCCTGGCCCACTTCCCCCTACTGGGTTCCAAGATCCTGCTAAAGTAACACCTGCCCTGAAGCAGGAAGTTGGGCTTAGCTTGGAGGTTATGCTACTCTTCTGTAACGAGGGGGCTAGTTCAGGTGCGCTAAAAAGAAAGACAGTCTAAATTTATACTGTGAAACTAATGTGGCGTTAAGGTGACTAAATCCACCTCTTTGTTTGACCCTGACCCCACGGCTTAATGCTGGTCACCTTCAGCTTACTCGGTGCTCCAGGGCTGCGTATAAAACTGCTAGCTACTCCGTTCACTAAGTTTTTCTTAGTTTGCTTGTATTATTACATCAACGACAAATGAAATGATATCTATGTGGAAGAAAACTGATCAAAGTACAATCGGACAAAAGTAAAATATAATTAAATGCTTAATTCACACAACCCATAGCTCTCATTAAAAATCATTAAATGTATTGCTGCAATCTTATTAGGTAACTGGCTTAGATAGCTTCTAACCTTTATACTTATTTACACTAGTAATATTAACATGCTACAGGCAATTTAGGCTAAATTCCCTCTAAAGCAAAGGCTTCTCTTGGACCTGAACCCATAACCTCACAAGCTAATTCCAACCCCCATAGAGCATGGGTGGCCCTGGTATTATGTAGCCCATCATTCCATCACCTCCAACATAACCTCTAGAGTTACAGCAAGCAGATTTGTCTTTTATGAGCAATGAGTGTCTTTCCCTTAAAAGACAGTGATAAAACTACAACTCAAAGGCAAGGCTAAGCTCAGCGTTTACTCCTACGTAATTTTACTCCCACGTAATTTTACTCCTACGTAATTTTAAGTCCTTCTAAGGTACGTGAGATGAAAAACCTGTGATGTGATATTGGTTACTCTCCCCAGCTGTACACTACATTTTTTTACCTAAAAAACGGGTTAATCTGTATGAGACAATGTCCCCTGTAGCCCTCAATACTGAAAGTGAATTGACTATCAACAAATCAGATCCTAGTATGTATTAGTGTTAGGTGCCTATTGGTTGCGTCAAATGGGAACTGGATACTCAGGTCAAGAGAATGTAGATGAGATGAACCAGAGAATAAACAAGAAAGTGGGACAGTGTTTTTACTGCCTAGGAAATTAGGGCTTACTGGAGCAATCCTACAAAGAGAACCTCGCCCAGACATATCATGAGGCAATACACAGGATTTGGATGCCTGGTTGTCTGAGAATATTAAGAGTGTCTTTTGGACTTTTCGGGTGAAAGGGAGGTAAATACAGATGGACATGTGACCAGTGGTTCACAATCAAGTCAAGGAAGGTAGCTGTCATGGTTTGTTTTGTTCTGTAAGACTTGGAATATACTGTGCTCTGTATTTTTAAGAGTGTGAGACTATATGGACAGGAGAGTGTGTAAGGTGTTACAAATGATCTGCTAGCTAAAATAATCTCCCGCAATGAAAATAGTGCAAGGGGTTAGACACACAAGAATGCAAGTGAGTACGCAAGAAAAACAAATTAAACTCAGGGTGTCATAAATCTAAAAATGAATGAAAATATATGCAAACGTGAAATAATTAGAGCTCAATTATTCAGCCATGTAATTGCTTAGGGAATTACTTTTTTTGCTTGAAGGCTCTGTGTTTAATAGTGGTAACAACACTTAGATACTTTTAACGGTGAGCCTGTCAGCGTTATCAGCATGAAACCTAAATTGATTGAGGCCGCATTTTAAAACAATGTAGTACTGCAAGACAAATCGCAGATGCTGTGTTCAACATTCATCTATTTAGACATTTTTGTTTGCCTGCCAGTTAGCGACTGAGACTGGGAAGTAATTGCCTCCGTGTTTAGTATGTTTAATAGACTTAAGTAGGACTCCCGCTCTGCTTGGCCGCTGACAACACGCTCCTTCAAAATGGCGCCACCTATCGCGAGTCTCCGAAATTACAGGCATCATCCTCCACAGACACAGCGCGGTCGTTTTTTCAGCTGAAAAAAAACAGTCACAGATGATCTTCACTGGGTGCTTATTTATTTGTTTAGATTGATTTAAGTGATGAAGAGAATGATTTTCCCTTTTATATTTGAATTATTTAGCAAAGTGACATACTTTGGAGATAGTGACATTTAGAGTTAAGGGCCCTGCTCAGGAACACAACAGCGGAATTTGCACCAGTAATCTTCTGATCACAGGCACAGTGTCCAACCCCACTAAACCACTCTACTCCTCCTAATGCTTCTGGTATCTCAGTAAAATAAGTCTCTCTTAGGATACCATGCTCTTGCAGCTGTATGTCACTGCTGCTAATCATTGGGAGTGGGAGAAACATTTCTAAGATGGACCAAAATTGTTCTGTCTGACGGCCACGAGCCATTCTGGGGCACATGTGTTTACGGCCTACGGTGATATAAAAGTATGTACAATGTCACTGTCAAGAACCGCTAGACCCTGCCCAAGACACCTCCCTCACCCGGTCCGCTCCGCAGGGACGTCTGCGCTCCGCTCGTCTCTTCAGATGTCCGAAGGCATGTGTTTTTCTCCGGGTGATGTCACGCATGGAGACGGGGGCCCGCGGAGGACAAACAGAGCATCCCACCTGACTCTCAGCTGTTAGCTTCGCCAAGATTAAATAGCGGAGTGCAAGCGGGCGCGCGGGCGGGCCGGCGGGGGGGTGGCGGTAATGCGAGGTGGTGTTTGTAGTGCCTCAGTGCCGTTGAGCTCACTCTCGCGGGGACACGCCCGGATGTATTACAGGGGGAGGGTAGCTTCCACTCCGCTAGCATATTTTACACGGGCCAAGAGCCACGCTAGTGCTGGTAGATGACTTTTATTAGGATTTTAAGAAGTTTTCCCATCAGTCGCTGGAGTCATGGACATTCCCACTCGCTCCGGGAGCATCCACCCGAGAACGGGAGGACAGGGATTCGACTAGAATGATCTGCCTTAGAAAACCACCCATCCTGTCCTGCTGGATGGCCTCATAGGTATAGATACAGATGAGAACACAGATCTCTCCCCCCACTTGGGGGGGGGGGGGGGGGGGGGGGGGGGGGGGGGGGGGGGGGGGGGGGGGGGGGGGGG
>JAODKN010000016.1:1201314-1215974 GCA_026774425.1 Petrocephalus zakoni | reverse complement strand
TAATTCTTTCCACTGTTAGACACACTGCTGTCAGAGCGAAGGCTGCGCTAATAGTGACCCGCTAAGCCGCCAATGAGCGTCGCATTCCCGAAACCTCCGACAGATCACTAATCTCCTGTCGGTTCCCATGAGTGGATTTATCGCCACGGCATCCTGTGACATCATCAAGCTGGCGACGTCGGAAGGCTGAGTTCCCGGTGCCGTTACGGGGTCACTGGAGGGCGTTAGTAATCATGGGGTCCAAAGCCCACTGATTCGAATCGCTGTGTTTTTCCTTCCTGCTATTCGATGACCCAAATGCATGAGGCTGGGCGGTTTCATCCCATGCGAAAAGGACAGCGGCCAAAATGGCAGGAAAAGTAAGGGGTTTGATTGGCTGTCAGCAGGCCCCCTCTACAAATATATAGTTCTAAAACATTAATCACACAGACAATGCAAAAATGTGAAAATAACAGTTAAAAACCTTGCATCCTATCTGCGGCTAAATTCTGTATACTCCCTAATGTTGATGAAAGACTTAAAATTAAAATTTTATTAAAATGGTGGCATATGTGGCATGGCCTTTTTAAATTACAGCACACTTTTAATGCCATCATTGTGAAAATGTCCTGGATAAGCAGTATTCTACTAGGAAACAAAAAAAACAAAACAACTCCAGGTTTGCTATTATCGTCATTTAAAAGGTGCTATCAGCAAAATTATTACTGGAATGTAGATGGGACCGAATGTAATGTTCCCAGCAGAGAAACAGTAGCTGAGGGGTGTACATCTCCATTCTAGAGTATTTGTGTCTTAAACTTGGATGTGACCTGGAGTTTCAGGAATGAATCAGGTGTCTGTTTAATAACGGCCCCCCAAAGCACAGCGGGCTCGGTCCCTGGGAGCTGGGAATGTCTACTCGAGATGCTGCTGAGACACTGACTGGAATTTGTATAAAGCTGTCAGCTGCTGGCTTTCTGCCAAATACCAGAGAACAAGATACAGAAATGAAAGTTCACAATTTAAGAAAAAAGAAAGAATGGATTTCTCCTGTAGAAATAGGGAACCACACTGGATGTTAAAAAATGTAGATATAATTCTCCTTTACACTGAATTACAAATGTCATAAAAACATATATTCTGATGCATTAATAAATCTTTCAGTTTTGTTTTATTTAATAAGTATTAATTGTAATACGTGTGAAATTCTTTAGTGTGTTATTAGGGGCTATCTCTATTGCTTCTCTTGCTTGTTATGGGAGAGGATCCAATCTACAAGAACAAAACAAAAATCACTAAATGCCTTCAGCTTGAAACAAGATGTTTTTGGGTTCTGCCCGGCACACGCTGACATCGTCCTAGAAGTTCGCCCGGTTGATGGGTTTTCGTGGTCTGTTCCTCCGCGTCTCTAGAAACGTGATCCAGAGGTTTAGCATAAGACATGAGGCCTGAGTTTGAGGGATTAGGTCCTGAGTCAACCCAAAGCACGAGAACGAGGGAGTTCAACAGCAACTGTTTTCCAAAACCTTTTAACGAGGATCTCAGCCAAAACTAGGTCATCAGACAAGTATGTTAATATTATCTTATGAAAAGGTCAAAATATTTGTTTAATTCCCACCCCCTTTTGATATGATAACCAAAGCATGCCGTCCAGGTAACAGAGGGATGATCTGAGGTAGGGCAGGCACTTCAGGAAAGCCTTCTACGGGGGCTTACTCCAAATTACACCACTCAGATAAGAGATTGAAAGACATATTTCAAACAATGGGACCGGATCTTAGATTTACCGTCTGATTTACCTTGAGTCATGTATTGTATTCTTTGGCGAATCACTGTTCCCTATAAGCTGACAAGAAGACTGTTGACTCCCTCATTAGATGGAGAATTACTGAAGAGAAATGCTAATTATTGTAGCCCAGATATAGTTAATTATTATAACCCAGACACAATGGATAACAACAGGCAAGTGAGGTGGGCGTTGATTCTCTCATGTGAAAAATATCAACGGTAAGCACAATTCACATACTCCACACCCCCATTTCGTACTCACTAGTATGTGTAATATGTGTTAGAAATAGACGTCACTTTTTTGTAACATTTTTTGGATCTGTTCTCCGACATGATACAGACGATGCAGTTTTTAATGGATATGATATTATCTGCTAATTATAAAAAATTATGATCCTCATTCGGTTATTAGGCACCTTTTCGGCGAAGATGACGAGAGCTTTGGACCGCTGAGTAATCCAGTGCATGGTGACCAACAGGTGTAAGGCACCTCTCATTAGCACCAGGCCTGGGGTTACAGCAGCCCGCGACTGGCAGCTCGCAGCGTCCCACACAGCCCGCACTCTCAGCTCTCTTTTCACTGATTTTTCCTCCTCAGTCATATTTCACCCTTAGCATTCCATATAAGGAATTCATGCTGGGACTCAAGAAAATATTTTACAAGGCATTTTCTCTTTCTAATATAAAATACAGCATGGCATTCAAGTTTTACTAACACCTCTAAAGTTATATATAAATTTAAGAGTTTGAACTATTGCTAGCGAACATTGCCAGTTCTTAGCGTGGAACAGATGTAGCACTTTTCACAGCATAGTCCTGCACTTACTGTAGTGCTTGAAAGAGAAGGCATGTGATGGGGCATTTAACCAAAGCGGCATTTTTATTCAGATGCAGATATAATGTGATATAAACAATACTCTTTAACCGGTTAGGCATGCCCCACAAACTCCAAACATGGGGTTCACCTTGTAAATCTGAATTTAACAGAATTTACATTCACGGTGACCCTTCTAACGGACAGTTTACTATTTAGACCCTAATTCAGAGCACTTAAATTAACTCTTTAAAATAAACCCAACATTTATTACTACTAATAAATGAACAGCAAAGCATGCTGGGTAGCCGCGCTACAGCGATATTTGGGTCGCGCATTCCTCCTGTTCTGTATCCGCATTGTGCTGATACGCGGCTGCTCTGGCTGCAGGTGGGCGGCTTACTGCGGCTAGGGGGCTCGGTTTGGGGTGTTTCGTGGCGGTGGGGTCCGGTGTCGCTCTCCGTGCAGTATTCCGGGGGGGCTTTTTTTGGTACGTGACGCCTCGTAGAGCTTCCTCCGCAGAAAGCCTGCGCTTCCTCCGCTATGGCAGAGGGAATTCCAGCAATGCGCGCCTCTGCCGATGGAAACACGATTCTGGTCCCCCCCCACCCCCCCACCCCCCCACGAGAACTAAGAGCTCTTCTATTTACTTCTAGAAAATTCCGTTTTATGTCGCGTTTTCGGGCCGAGGATTGATGGCGGTATTAGACACGTACCCTTAAAAAGGAGACGCTGTCTCGGGACACCGACCCGCGTGCGCTCGCTAATCCCAGATATGCTTGACCTTAAGTGTCAGATCTGTCTGTCACGGAGGGTGCATCTACAGCTTCGTTTTTTTCTACCTTTTTATGAGTAAGATGAATAAACTAAACTAGTTTCAGCCACAGGAATGCTTCAGAGTAGACGTCTTGGGTGTCAGTGACGTGATGCCTGCATTTACGTGGTTGTTTATATGTCACAGGGAAAGTGACCCTGACAGCAAGCTCACTACTGCTGTTGATTTGTGTGAGGTGCCCATTTTATTGGAATATCTTGACCATCAGGAGCTCCTGCATCGTGTAATTCCCAAATCCAGAGATTCTAGATTGAACAGTTTTTTATGATTGACTCTTCTTAGTCGAATTTTCCGTGCGACCTTCCTCTCATCGACTGTACAATTTTCATCCAAGATGCTGAGTTGACTAGCCATGTGCTTGTAGCTCCGATTTGGTCCTTTTTTCTCTAACAGAGACATCCATTTCACCCAATAAAACTAAGGCAAGTTCATTTGTTTCTGTTGAAAACCCAGGACTGGTTTGCACCGGTCACCTCTCAGCATCAGGCAGTACAGCGACGTTCCGGGACCTGTAGTCAGTGTGACAGGATCCAGGATCAGAGATCATCCCTTTCGCTCCACGTGTGACAGCCTGCGAGTACAACTCCCACGTGTGAGACCTTTTATTGTGCCTTGTAAAATATTGTTAGAATTTGTTCTGTCAAACTAGAAGTCTTTCAAGGTGATCGGAGGGAGACGAATACGACGTCTCTGTTTTCGTAAATGTTTACACTGTTGAAGAGACTCTTGTCTGGAAAGTGTCCCCGCTCGATTTTCACCGTAGAGTATTGTTTACCGGCTCTCCGTTCTCACACAAACACTGCACACCCTACACCGGAGTCGTACATTCATATCTCTGCATTCAAATCTGTGACTTGTTACTTAAATTGAAATTAAACAGTGACCAAGTGCTTATCTCGGTTTCCTTATCCACACAAATTTATGATGTTTACATACATACAGTCGACCGGCTGACACTTTTATTCAAAGGGACTTACAGTTTTTTATACAGCTGAATGTTTTACTGGAGTAATTTATTTTAAGTGCTTTGCTGAAGGGTATGATCGCAGAGCCTCATTCTGGGACTTAAACCAGCAACTTTTACATTTTGTTGCCATGTATTTTACTAATATGCTACCTTGTGTCTGTTTTTATGATTTTTTTGTTGAGCTGGTACTTTTATACGATGTGATTATACAGTTATACCAAACGAAACAGCTGGGAACAAGAAATTCAGGTTAGGTTTCTGGCTTCAGGGATTTGAACCAGCAACCTCCAGGTACAGCGTGCATAACCTTAGGGTATACCTGCTGTTCTAATAGGCATGAGAAAGAGATTTTTCTGTAATCTCACAAATATTGAATGCACTTAATATTGAATGGTTAATTGCTTCACCACTACAAGTCTTAGTGTAGTATTGAACTACTAAATGATTAAATATTACTCATGCTATTATATGTGATACCCTCTTGTCCAGATGAGCCCTATTTGTGTTATATGGCCACAGTCACCCTGTACTTCTACATTTATGTCGTGTTGTTATATTACACCCAAAATGTTACTATACCTACCAGTTGTTTGTACTTTTAATCTTTTCTGTTAGATATATTTCCTTAGTACTGTACTTGAATGCATAAACATGTCAATTTGCAAGCAAAAGGCTGCTGCATGCATTCACGTGTAAATGCATTGAGCCGTTATGCCTGAGGTAAAGGAAACTCAGCACGTCAGGCCTTGTCCAGACGTACATGGGTATTTTTTTTAAATGACGCTTTTTCTATGCTTTTCATCCAGACCGCAAACAGCGTTTTTTGGTCGCTGAAAACTGAGCTTTTGTTAAACTTCGTCTAGGGTGAAGATTTTCAGAAAGTACGTTTTTCAACATGGACATGTAGATGGGGAAAACCGAGTTTTTGGCTTGTGGGGTCAGAACGTGCGCTGTTAGCTACTTTATTTGACGTCAGAGTGTGCACCGTTCGCTGTTCACATTCGCTGTTTTTATCTTAGCAGAACTGCTAATAAGGCTTCTGATTGGCCCTATAATAATGGAGGAGGATAAACAGCGTTTTTAAAAAAAACCCATGTACGTGTGGACAAGGCCTCAGTTTCTGTTTCTACCGTTCCCTCACCGGCCCACAGTGGCGTCTCCTCTACAGAGGCCCCCCATGATCATGAGGGCCGGTACGAACACTGACCAGCTGTGGCCTCCTAGAGATGGCCTCTTCCTGATGATGTAATGTGGGGTGAATAATGTTACTGCTGACTTCTTTTACGACCTGTGGATCGTTGACGACCGCGGTTATCTGTAAACGTGGCATTGTGACATTGTAGCCCATTCCAAAGACACCATCTCCAGTAACATAGCTTTGGTTTCTACAGTGGTAGGGACCCAATCAGCCGCCAACCTCCCGCCTCACTCTACACACACGATACTCCCACAATATCGCTAGGGACATGAGCAAAACCCTTGGTATTTTGACAGTTGAGTGCCTTTAGAGGGAAGTGTGTTTATCCCTGAAGCTGTGTTCTCCCCAGTATGCCAAGTGACCTTTCCCATTGGGATGTCCCCATTGTATAATGACTCGCCCATAAACACACAGATCCAACATCTCTTTGATGACATCATTCAAGTCACCAGGTTCCCGCATCCTCATTCCATTTTTAAAAATGCTTACATATACCTCTCATACACAGAAGCAGTTAAGCTGATCTCAGTGAGCTAGAATCCGCAGACAAGCTGTTGATGGTGGATGGTGTGTTTGACACCCCATTTTCTTCACTGATATTACTTCACACTGCCACCTGCTGGCGAGATGTTACAGACCATAATTTGCTCTGTCATCTTATTAGCCCCTATGGAACCGGTTATTAATGACAGCAGAAGTATCCAATGAGCTTTCCCTTATTACCTTTTGGGAGCAGCAGCACTGAAGCTGTCCCTAAGCTGCCTCAGGGAGCAGAAGATAAGATTATAATGGCTGGATATGGCAGCACCCAGGTACGCATTCCCATGCAGCCACAAGTGGATTAAATGATGTTTTATTAGCTTTATTAGCTGTTTTCACAGGTACAGGTGCATTTGAAGCTAGCGTTTCACCTACTCCATCTTAAACAGCTGGGTACATGAAATTCAGATTAGGATTCTGCCTCTAGGGATTAGAACCAACAACCTCCAGGTACAGAGTGCTTAACCTGCAAGTGAATTAAATAAAAAAAAATTGTTATTTTCACAGGTACCTTGGAATGCTTCTCTTCACCTACTCCATCTTAAACAGCTGGGTATGTGAAATTCAGGTTAGGGTCCTGGCTCTAAAACCTACAATGATATGATGCTTTGTCCGCTATTTTCACAGGTGGGTGTTGGAACGGCTCTCTTCACCTACCCCATCTTGGTCTCCATGAGAGCCCAGGGTCAGACAGCATGCAGTGCCTCTGGAGCTGGGGGTTAAGGACCTTTGATGTGTGACCATTCTGCCGAGGCCCGAACCAACAACCTTCTGACCACAGGCACTGGGGCCTAGCCTGCTGCACCACTGATAGCCCCACATTCATTTTGATGGAGTGACACCCCTTCATCCTGTGACCAGCCTCCCCACGGCTTAAATGTCATTCGAAGCCCCAATGAAGCATGACACCCTGTTAATTAATATAGCACTAGCTATAAAATTAATTTGAGAAAACCGCATTTATTAAAAACACACTTGCATAATTGAGTTAGTGGGTATGCTGTAGCATATCTCGGCTGATTGGACATAGCAGGGATTAAGAAAATACCCATCATGCTTTGCAGTGCATTTCTCACTGTTGGTCTCTGTGGATGTTTTGATCTGACCTCTGTCGATGGTCCCCTGGCCAGACATTCCATTGGGTCACGGCTGCGGGTGGAGGGCCGCGTGCTGAGTTATGTCATGTGGAGGCGCTGCCAAATCGCACCGCAGCTGTGCCGACGCCACCCCCGAGCACACACACACACGCACACCTCATCCAAATATGGCTGACAGGTCTCTTGGCCGGGTGTTGTAGCCGCGCTGGCGATAAAGCTCTGCGAAAGACACACGGGGGGCCCAACTGGTATAAATTACGGACCAGAGATGGGAGTGGTCAACTCCCAGAGAGGTGACAAACCTACTCAAAGCAAACGGCACTGAATTTAAGGTTTTTTTCTCCATTATGTTCACACATGTCCTCACCCTACACTGGATGACGGCCATAGCTAAATGCTAATCACTTTGCAGTAAATGTGTAAGACACAGTTATAGCTTACTTTGGATACATCTGACTTCCACATCAGTCAGCTGAAATGGGGAATAAATTGGGTATTGGCTGAGTATTGTGAGTATTATTTGAGTATTCTGTAATGTTATTAATGAAGGAGCCCTTCCCACTTTATGAGAGATGTCCCAAAGGTATGACCACAGTTGGTAAGCTTGCTAAGATGCGCATATATACACACATTCAGTGTGGGGAGGTCTGTAACGCTTCATGGATGCATGTCGGACGTCATCTGTACAGCTGGACTGGTTTTTTTTCCCTCCACTGTCATTCGAGTAAGGCGTCTCACTCTGGAGTCCGAGCTCAGCGGCCAGCCCAGGATGTAATCTCAGCCCGCTGGTCAGCAGTTCAAAGCCTTCCTTAATCACACTCTTACCTCTGCTTCATAATGCTTTTCAAACACCTGCAGTGGTCATTTTGCGAGGGACTGGTACCAGAACCGTAAACTCCTGAGGCGGATTTCTGATGTAGGAACCCAAAACTGGAGACTGATTGGAAAGGAAAACCACAAAAAAAAAACGTCGGTCACAGCGGTCTGTAACATGTTACCGAAAACCCAAGAGGGTACTTCGGCCCTCCTTTGTGCAATATACATATCATGTGCTGCTTGCTGTATTTAAAATAAAATTTAGCCAAATACTTTTTCACACGTTTTGTTTTTCGACTATAGGAGACCCACCAGTCGTGAGACTCTGAGGGATCTGCTGCCAGTTAGTTTCATTCCTACTCTTCAACACTTCAACTCGCACATTGAACAAATTAACATGCTCGCAGCTTTCACCAGGAACAAATCAGTTTCAAAAAATAATCCTTGTGCGCTCTTTTCAGCTTCCAGATCCTGCAACGCCAGCCGGGTGGGTGTGCTGCACGCGTCAGCTGACGGACATCCGCTCCACCCCTGGTAACGAGCAGACCAGCACCAGTCACAGTGACACCAGGCCAGCAACATCGTGCTAATTACGCTTACTAAGACCTACCCTCCCACCATGAACTCTGAGGTCTTTAGTAGAGGAGACCAGCTACAATTATTGATTGAATCTGTTATCTATTTACTCTGTAATCTGTTTACTTTTAGTATGACATGTTTCATAAGCATCATAGTTGTTGCTTGGAGCCTTAAGATAGCATAACTGGAAGGTCATATAGCCAGGGTTAGTCAGTGTGTTCAGCAACTGACCCTGTTCAAAAATTGTCCTCTAAATCAAGATAAGTCTAAGTCAAGTGGCCTCTTATCATACCATCCCTATACAGATATACAGTGGCACGAAATAACATTACCGCAGGGCCATAGTGTAACATACAGTCATCAAGTGACAAGGGGAGCGTTTTCACAGCACTTAAAGTGCCAAGCACAGAAAGCATGGGCAATAGATGTTGCATATCTTTGATGGTGTTTCTGTGAATTAATCTCAGGCATAACAGTACATTTACACCCTTGTTTCTTCCGGAAAAAGCAATAAGAATGACTGCAGGCTGGAAAGACATGGTGGAAATATGCAAGGCTGAACTATATCGTCTCTGTTATTAATACTGACGGTGACCCTCTTAGAGAATAAATACATTCCGGCTTAATATAGCTTCATTTGGAGATCCAGTGCTGTGTTTTCAAAGAGCACTGCTGGGTTTCATAGCTACCTATTCTGGCCAAAAGTCAGAAGGAGAAATTATGGGACTTCCAGGGAGCATAGGGTGTGTCCCTTAGAGGGGGATCTGCTTTTGATCCCTGTAGTGCTGCATTGTCCATCTGTGGCGAGGAAATTTGGAGAATGTGAATTAGCTTGTGCTCTGTAGCTGTGGAAGGTGGCTGAGCTCTTGGGGAATGTTCGTTCATGCATACCTGTGGGGGAAGGCTGTTTTTGCTTGCTGGCCATTGAGAGGAGGCCCATGTCATTCCTCACTGGGAGAGAATTTATATTTAATTTATTTTGCAAGCACTTTCATCCAAAGAGACATACTGTCTTTTTTTTTTTGAGCAAGCCGCATCAGCCAATCCTGGACCTTCTTCAGGCACCCAACACTGAAGTCACTCTGCTGAGTATGAGATTTGAACCAATCACCAACCCCAGTGGGAAATGTGGAAAATGGCACACCCAGATCCAAGATAATGGGGCTCCGTCCTTTCTACACCCACGAAGGACACCTGTGGGTGTCGAAAAGCACTTCTGCAGCAGGTGTGCCTGATGGAGTCGTGGTCTTTCACTTATCTCGGCCGCTCTCCACACTCATGTCTCCATGTCTTGGTGCTAATACTAAGAGTAAGGCAGCATGAAGGCAGTCTTTGCTTGGGCTAGCCAGTAAGTAGGCAATCTGGAGTGTGGTAGCAATTTAATTCATTTATTCATTTGCTATCTGACCTGAATAAACGACCTGCTTCTAGTTCAAAATCAGATAAAGTGATTGCTTGACCTTTTGCTGTTGTTCACTGGATATTCTATGACATGACTTTCTATCTTTTTCCCCTGGTTATTTTGCATAATTTTGGTGATTTTTCATTGATGTGGGCTCCTCACATCACCATCACACATTCCTGAGCTCATGCCATCACAAATGGGAGTGTCCTGGTTTCTACCTTTGACCATCATCTTATATGTCTGCCTAGTCCTTCAGTGGCCTTTTATTCTGATGCTATTATAGTCACATGGGATTGAAAGGCCAACTGAATAGCAGATTTTCATTGGGATACGTTTTTGAGAAAAACTTCTGTGAACGTTCTGTGAAATTTAACAAAACTTCTTTGTTGGATTAGATGAGGACTGAATGAATTTGAGATCTCATTCGATGAGGAATCTTGACTTTGGGTCACTGGCATTTGCTCTTCAATGGTGAAGCACGACAAAGGACTTTCGGTGTAGTGTGAGGTTCCCTGAGGTATGGCAGGAGAGGATGGGTTGGCAGGCAGGTTGGGTGGGTCACAGCTTGTGCCGGGGGGGGGGCTGCGTCAGCCTCAGCCATGTGGAAACGGGGTGTTTCAGGCTGTCCCGCCTCTAAAATCACGGTAAAAGATACAATCACAGAAGAGTCCTAATGGGAGATCGTTGAAAACGGCTGGAAGGCGCACTATGCTTCTGAAATGTCCCAAATGAGAATGCTTTGTTCCCTTTTGAGTCTTTCTTTGGGAGGTGAGGGGGTGGGGTGCGGTGAGGGGGGTTTCCTGATGATAAATTGAAGCCTAATTGCTGGAGGAAACTGAGAAGATCACAGGAGCATTTTGATGAGAGTGAAGGTCTCAGGAATGAGCTGTGCTGCAGGCCGATGGACACCATTGATTATTCTCCAGCCATGGAGTGGGGGGAGTGGGCACTGAGGGGTTTGGTGGGTCCACAAGTTGCTGTAACTATTGCAAATTTCTGGCACTGCATAGCTGCACACGGGACGCGCCAGAGCACATGCAATACGGGATTCACGTTCTCCAATTATTTTCCAAATATCATAGCAAGGGTTTTTTCAGGATTTAAATAAATCACCAACACTTACATGATTGGATATGAAATCACTCTTTAAATGTGTCTTACCAGCAGGGGCGTCACAAAAAATTCTGGGGCCCCTGACAAAATGTCACCTTGAACACCCCCCCACCCCCCCCTCCTGTAAAGTACTGGGGCCCCTGAATTTGGCCCTTCAGCACCCCTATGTGCCGACATAGAAAAATTTATTTTCATTCATGCCGAGCTGAATTATTGAACATGTTATAGAATATATAAAATAAAAAATATATAAAAAGAATAGCAAGATGGCTATATACATTTACTGAACTGTATGAAATATATTTAATCTATTAATATATAATATTATTATATAAATAGGTTATTATACCATACTATACATATTCCTGTATAGTTATCTTATACATTACATATAGTAGGAAATATATGTAATAATACCTATTAATTGGAGTGTGGGAAATGAGCGAAAGTGTAATTTAACATTTTTTCTGCTTTCATTTCACTTGACATTTCACACTCGCCTGTTTAGCGTGTTAGCTTTGACACTTAACTTGACCCCACAGATTTCCTGAGTGGAAATTATTCTGTGCAATTATATGCCATAAAGCAGCCCTCACTGTCTCTGACATTAAATCAAATCATAACTTTGATCTGCCCGCTTATGAAACCTCACCGCAAAATTAAAGGACTGGATTTGGAGCTGGCCTATCATTAATCAGGCCGCTAGGAAATCCGCAGGCCCAGTCGTCCCATTTGGCTGCCATGGCTGCGATTTTCCTGGCATTTGGTCTCATCCGCCATGTTGGTGCCAGGGAGCTTAACCTCCACACTTCTCCTGAAGGAGAGCTCATTTTTCACACTGTAAGTTCATTGAGTTAATTGCGGACTGACGCCACTGTTCGGGGAGCATCTTGTCATGACAGTCCAGAAGAACAATCCACAGGTTCACCTTTCACCCCATCTGCCAGCAGGATTTGTGTCAGAACAAACAAATTAATTAATTACAGATGGAATCACACCTTCACCTTTAAAACACTAATTACAACAGGGCCATAACTATCCTGAGATCAGGGTGGGTGGTGCAGTGTTATTATACCCAGTGCAAATTATTTCTTAGCAATTATAAAAGCAAGTGATGTGAATGGCCTTTATTCATTCATTCCAAATCAATGCCTAGTAATGCACATATGCAGATTACCAAGGAATCCAATTTTCTGATGCATGCTGCCTGGTTTAATAACATCACTTTCTCCTTCCAAAAATGAATTACTTATATATTAAAGTTACTTAACTTTCCTCAACATAACCCTTTGTGTATCAATTTCCACATTCATCCTCTGAGAGAATCCTTCATATGTTCATAATCGTTCCATCCGTCCTACATTATGTGTCCACATACATTCTGTGTGAGAACCCTATCCACAACCCATAATTGTTTGATGAATGAATCCTGCATTACATGTGTTCATATTAATCCCGCGAGTGAATCCGACATGATGATTCCAAATTCTTCATTCCTAATCCCCGTCTCCTCAGAGGGCTCGTTCCGGATCGATACGGAGGCGCAGCGAGGACAGCGCCTGTCACTGAGGTTCTTGCACAATGCTGCCCTAACCTCTCCTAGCCCCCCCCCCCCCCCACCAACCCAGGTTTACATTGTCTGGACAAACTGTCTTAGGCCACCAGACCCTCGAGTATCGCCTAATCTCCCAGACGCTACGGGAAGACCCCCAAAGAGACACGAAGGCGTGGCAGTAACACACCTTGGCCTGTGAAAAGCAAACAGCGGCATGGGGGGGGGCGGCCATATTTCACAAGGCCGTCTCGAAACTTCACTCCGGCAAAGTAAACACAGGACCTCTGGGACCGTAATTGATAGCACCATCCCCTCTCCTACAGTAAATACATGTCAAACAGTGGGGACACACTAGCCAGATTACCGAAGATTTGCAACACCAAAGGTTTACCCAAGAATGCCTGCCTTTGATCTCGCACCACTTAGCCTTTGATTCCCTGTAATTATTTAAGCCAGCGACTTTTAATGCCAGCATGGTGATAAATGGCTCTAACGATTTCCTAATTGCGCCACGCGGGGCTGCCTTATCTGGCCGAGGATGCCGCGGTAGTCGCGGCTTTCGCTGTCCCGCGCAGAGATGCCAACAAACGCACACGTGCACCTTCCGTTCCCCATAAGTGATGGAGTGGCCCTCCCCTGTGTTAAAAAAAAATTGTTTATGCACGCCCTACATTTGAGAGATATTTTTCCTTGCTCCTTCGTAGTCCGCCCCTGACAGGAAGATGGATCTCCCCAGCCAAATAAAGGGTCTCGCTGTTCACATACAATAAGCTTAAAATCAACAGAAATAATAACGACAGGGGTGAGTCTGCACTGATTCGACATGGTTTTCGTCACTGCATGACATGAATAAACAAGACGATTTCGATGCAAATTTATGAATATTTTAAGGCTTATTTTTTCTTATTCATGTTATTTAACTGGCATCCCATCCAGGGTGCGACCCTGGCTTGTGCCCTATGCTACCAGCAAGCCCACAGGTCCCCCATGACAGTGACCAGCATAAGCAGTGGAAGAGGGTTGGATGGATGTGTACTACATACCCAAAACAAAATGATTTATGACATTTATAGGGAGACAAATTTTTTATTTTAACTTATCTTCATCCCAAATCGCACGGTGGCTCTGGAGAAACAACATTTCATAATAGCCATGTGGGGGCCGGGTACACCGATGTCAGGGCAGCTGTGTCCTTAAATGGCGAGGAGATAATAGAGAATCTCGAATCTTGAACGCTACATTGGCACTCGCCGAGTGTAACAGTATCCCTGGGACGCTGGTGTCAATGCCAGTGATAACAAGGGCTGCTTCCTCTTTAAGGGGGGGCGCAGGGAACCGGATCAGAGACAGCGATCGACCGTCGCATGCGACTCGTGGAGATCCCAGTGTGAGATGAAAAGGCGCCAGCATGCAGGGGAGGGTCTCCAAAACAGCGCCGTCTGCTGATGCCGTGTGTGGCTGATGGGGGCCCTTTTAGAAAGGCCATCAAAGGTCCTCCCCTCGCTGCCAGGGGGTGCGGGACGGCACCAGGAGCCCCGCCGGCCCATCAAAGCAGGACCACTATCTCGCAAGGGGGCACTTGTTACATGTCTGTGTATCTTCTTGGTGGGGGGGGGGGGCTGCGTAGCTTTGATGTGTGGTGACGATACGCCGCTCCATCGCCGGGACGCGGGGACATTTCGGTTGGACATCGTCCTGCCAGACTCTGGGTGGCACTTCTTCAGCTATGCCCCCGTTCTCCTAAATACCCGTGAAGATAAGATGGGAGCCCGATTACAGCCTCCGGGCACTCGGACGGGAGTGGTGGCTCCCCCTGGTGGTGGCCGTATAGTCTGACACAGCGAGAATCAGCTGGCACAGAACGTCAAACCCGGCCGATGTGGCTCTGCGGGCTCAGGATCTGCAATGATGCTATTTGGGGACTTCATCTCAGTCTCATATAGCCAATGATAAAATCAATGACAAATATCACCA
>JAODKN010000016.1:1173630-1194218 GCA_026774425.1 Petrocephalus zakoni | reverse complement strand
TAGCTTTGACCACTCCAAAGCCCATTTCTACAGATACGATGAGCAGGTCTCCCTCTGCCTGGAGAGACAGAGGTAAATTTTTAAAATTTAGTTTTGGTAATATGCTGCATTTCTTATTGATTTGTAGCATAAGTGAAATTAAAAGCGCTTCACTATACTTCAAAATGAATATTAAATGACATTTAGGACCATATTTTATTATGGAAAGCACAGCTTTTAGTACAGGGAGTGAGTTGATAATGAAATGCTACAGATTCTTTTAAATGTGTTTCTAGAACAGTTTATTAATGGGGTCCATTCATAGCTGCTTTATAACCTTTTGTAATTCAGGCTGTAAGCTTGGCATTTCTTAGAACATGCTCCCAATCTGTTCCTCAATGTTTTGTCTAAGAGTTGAAGAGTCCCCAGGGTCTAGGAGGCTGTGTAGTTTAGTTTATTGAGGCCTCAGTACTAGGAGACAGGTCCAGCATGAACGGAGGACCCTGAAAGGAAGGCAGAAAGTGCTTCACATTTGTCTTTGGTTTGTCAGGTTCCCCCATAGCCACAAATGTTAATAGCTAGGATAATTGTGTTTATTTGAAAAGTTAGTCATTTGTCAATAGTTGTGAGTAATCTTCTACAGTGTTGTGCTTCATTGACCGTGCCATGATTACATTTCTTAATTACCTTGCACAGCACCAAATAATGGCTAGCAATCGATGGCAGTTACAGAAAACAGAATCAGCTTAACTATTGATCCCCCCCGCCTTCTGTGTGTACACTTGTCTCCCGGTCCTTTGTGTGTGAGGAGGCTGGGTTGCACCCGCATTGCTTCTAGGTGGGGGGCAGAGATGGGAAAGACAAAGCCAGCTATCCTTTTGAATTTCGTTGCACCTTGAAATGTTGCAGAAACCTCTGCCAGACAGACTGAATTTGTCTTTGTACTCAGGGTTTTTACATTTATTGTAATAATCGGTGAATGTTTCTTGAGATATTAATCTTGTTTACTTTTTTTTTCCTGTATCCAAAATTTTAAATAATATCCAAATGAATAGCTGAATCCCTGTTTTAAAGGCTTGCTGTATTAATTCCTTTTTGATATAGATTCTTTTTGCATGTTCGTAATGACAATCATGTGCTGCAGTCTGATTCAGTAATAATTATTCCAAAAATGGAACATGGCGGATATTCTCATTCGCAGTACGGTTAAGTGTCAAGGATACTGTTGGCATGTAAAACAACTTATCAGTGCCAAAGTATCATCCGTATTTAGTAGTGCCCAACTATGTGATAAAATTTTTTCCCATGTTTCTGCAGTTCGTCTTCTACGGGGCGAGATAAAAGCAAGCTAACTCTACGGGTAAGATATCCATCCCAGCTCACACAGGCCCTGCTGTAAATTCTGATTTTCTTTATTAATTTGCCTGCCTGTCTCATCTTTTGTCGTTCTTGTGAATGTGTAAAAACACACATGCAGGTGAAGAGTGTGCACACGATGGTGTCACTCAAGACCAGCACCGCCTTAAGGTCTAAGTAGTTAAGCCTGTCGCAGGTATTGAAGTGGGCGACCAGCAATTTAGCATGTAGTTAATCCGCAACCATGAGTATCTGAATAGAAACAATCATGCCGACTTGTCACAAAGAGCCTTTTGTGTTTTCTTCACAGTAACATGACTGTTAACTAAGGTGTTTGTTTATAATGGTTTTAACAGCATTATCTGCCTCACAAACATGACATATGGCTACAGTTTGATTTGGTAATACTTCCTGCTTTACTATAATTATTTTCCTGATGCTTATAAGGATACACTTTGAAAGTAGTCTTTAATTTATGCTGTCATTTTCCAGCTCCTCAGTAGGTGGCAGCACTGGCTTGAATTTTGCTGTACACTTGTTTCGTTTGTCAGTCATTTGTATCTGCATGTGAAATGCTGGCTTTTTCATTCTGGGTGACCAAGCGTATGTACAGTCACAATGTATGTAGATTGTATTTGTGTTTGTTGTAATTGCTGTAGAATGTAAAGACAGTCTCCTGGGATGTGTGCTGTTGTCATCAACAGATTGATTGAACGGTGTGCTTTTGGGTTTGAGGGAACACTGCATTATTAATTATTGAGTGCCCTGTATGCAACAGTGATTATGGACATTTATTGATCAAACCAAGTAATTAAAGATTTTTACAAGGGGCAGGTTAATTTTTTACTTGATCTTTATAGGTTGTTTGCTGAAACTTTCCCTTAATTTAGACTTCTGTTTTCTATTTAGACTCATATAAACTTTTTTTTTTCTTTTTTTGTGCTTTATGTAAATTTTAGTAAGTAAGAGTAAGTGGTAGTGAATATGGGGATTGTGAGGGAGAGAATGACTGTGAACTTAAGGCTTTCTGCTTAACCAGTCAGTTTATTTCACTATATGTGTTAAGAGTGAAAGCTGTGAATTTCACAATTGCCTGGCACAACCTCTTCTTGCAGCACTTAAGTTTAAATGAAGAGAAAAGTATACCTTATCACATCTGTTTGACAAGCTACTGCAGAATTGCTAATTTGATGATGTTGCCAAGGCTATAATTCTGGATCCCCAAGAAAGCTTAAAGGAGGAGGAGGGCTTTACAGCGTGCATCGGTAACGGCGAGCTACTGATGGCCGACATTCTGTCGCGCTTGCCTCTTCACAGCAGAAGTTTGTGCGGTGCTCGGCGAGGGCGGAGGTGCGGCACCTGCGACGGGTGCTGTGTCAGCGGCTCAGCGTGGAGAAGCAGCAGGTCAGTCCCGCTATGCTGGAGTGAGTCATGCGCAGCAGAGTGTGACGCGCCTCTTCTGCTGGTGATGACTGTGGCATCGGCCTCTGATACAGTGTCAATAGAAGCGATCGGGTGCCAGGAATTTTCGGCTATGGCTTTGTGGGTGGCTTGGTGGGTAGCACTGTTTTCTCTACCTTTGAGAGTTGAAGGTTCGTGCCTGTCTGTGTGAAATTTTGCATGATCTCCCCATGTTCTGTGGGTTTCCTTCAGCAGTCCAATGGCATGCGGTTGGGACAAACGGTCTCGCTAAATAACCTATAGGGCATACACATGCGCAGGTGTGCGTGCATGGCCTGCAATGGGCTGTCATTCCAACCAGGACCCTAGCCTTGTGTCCCGGGCTGCTTGTAATGGGTATGACCCAGATGGGGACAGGGGTTAAAAGAAAAATAGATTGGGTGATTGGTTGGTTGGTAGGTAGGTAGGTAGGTAGGTAGATGAATGGAGTCCAGCATTTTTGGTTAGGACCTTGAAATATAAGCTTGTGTGTGTTTTTTATGTGCTGTCTTGCCTCTGTTTGCAGGTCCAGATGTTGTTCAACAATGAGTCCTTGCCTGATCACATGACCATGAAACAGCTGTGGCTCCTGCACTGGTTTGGCAAGGTGCGATGGCCAATTCCCAGTTGGCATTCCCAGGGCATTCCCAATTCCCTACTAAGAGGGCTCTTTCTTCGCTGCGTTTCATTCCTATTTTTCAATTTACAAGTGCTCTGTCAGTGCACACTTATAAACCACAAGTTTAACCTGTCCCAAATGAAATGCATTTTGTGTTGCCAGACGTTTTCCCTCCTGTTTTCATTGCTGACTAAAGCTATTCGCGATTTAGGTCATCTTAGCAGATGTGCAATTTATTGGTAATTCTAAGAAAAGAATACTTTTTAAAAAGTACTTCTTTATAAACTCTCTTCCTCCTTTTTTCCCCTCACAGGCTCAACCTTTGGTTCTCCACTACACAATCAAGGACAAGCAAACAAGATAGGATTGGTAGTTTTAAACCATTGCGTTGGTTGTACATATTTGTATTTTAGATAATCTATTTTAATTAGATCTGTATATATGTGTATATAAATGTACTTAGATTTTGTTTGTATTTTTAAATAAATTTTGTGAAAGTTTAGCTTCTGTCTCTTTCTTTTGTGAGTATTAGTGTGCCACTGATGTCCCATGAAAGCTGATCATGTGCTTTGTTAGCTTATACTGCCCATGAAGTCTTCTGTTTAGCACCAGTCTGAATGTTATTTTACTGAAAATGGGAAACTGTGTTTTGTGGTGGCTATTTGTTTTCTACCGTGTGAAATATTAATACCGTATCTGGACCAAAGGGATTGGTCCTTGGATTGTTGGAGGATAGGACGGAAACCGCCACCTAGACAACAACACTGTGCCGTCCCATTGTCAAGCTGGCACTTTCTTAAAGTACCACAAGGTGGCGCGCTTTGTGCTTATTAGGGAGCTGTGCCTACTTCGGTGTGGCCCGGAGACCAGTCAACGCATACTGTCAATAGTTTCTTAAAAAAGAAACCGCAGAAACAGAGTTCGGTGTAAGAAAGTCTTGGTTTTTTTTAGAGGGGGAGCAAATAATCTCATTAGAATAACTAACTTTACGGGATGATATTGATTTTTTTTAGCTTGCAAGGAAGCGCCGTGTTAAGACGGAACATTCCGCGCATTCCCCCCAGTTGATAGAAACATTATATATGCATCTGGTTCATTGTGAAGATGCGGAGGCGTTTAATAACACTGGTCAACATATGCGACCATGTAATAAAAATGACCTTGGTATTACCAGAGTGTAGGGTTACTGTTACCGATATGACTTACTTTTGTGTTTTTCATTCAGACAGTCCCCTGCGTTTATCTATAAACAAACAGTTATGACATTTAAATTTTAAGTCGTCGTTTCCGAGGTACCAGACAGTTCAGGTTCTTTACTGATCTGTGAATTCAGTTACATGACGGAAAATGCTGTTAAAGATCATATTCTCTGAGCCACACGTTATATTCGAAGTATTTCTAGGTGTTTTACAAATCGTTTGTATTACGTTTTACCAATAAAACATTTAAACGTTATGTTAAAGGGCTTGAAATGATATCGCCGTCATTTTAAGTGGCGCGTGACGACAGATGCATAAAGAAAAAGACACAAGTCAAGTAATCAGGACGCTTCGAAAACAAACTGCGATGACTTTAAAGCTAGATAATTAATCACTAGTTAAGCCAAATTAATGCCAACAAGCAATGATGTCAGGGAAGAGACGATGTAATTAACCATCCAGAAAATTAGGTTTTGGTTCGCCATACCAGAGCTGTAACAATTTCAGGGAACGGCCAAGACAGAAATAAAAATCTGGAAACTCCAACGAGGGACGTTCGCTGCATTTTTCTATATGAAATATGGAATGAATGTCACAAAGTGTATCGCCATGGATGCTACCTGGCGGCATTCATTTGCGCTAGGGTTTTTTTTTTTTTTGCTTTCCTTACGTAAATGCTTGCGTAGTGAAAATCTGGAGTGACAGCCATATACCCGTATACTGAAATGCATTGTTTATCATGTAGGCTGATGCTTTCGATAAAAAGAACAATTATTTAAACAGACATAAGCTACATAATTTGTACATTTTCTGTTTTAATTAGTTTGCCTCTGATTTGATGCTATGAGTTGACATCTCGAATGTCATGTGCAAAACTGTTACATTTTAAAACAAAACATTGATTTAAATTATGCATTTTTATTTCAAGAGAGACAAGTATTAAAATATTTAAGGAAGCATCGCAAAAATGGTTATTTTTGGTTATGTTCTTGTGATCTTTAAAACTTGAAACTGGCGAGTTTTTCTTTGTTTTTGAGCCATTCTATTTTTTTAGAGAAAATCTAGATTTATAATACACTTCAAAAAAGTGACAGTGCATTATATTAAACATTTGAATATAAAATTAATAGACATTTTAATATTAGTTACAGTGGAAATACAAACCAATTAAAACGAAACCCTATATTACGTCATCATTCCAGGTAAGTAACATAAAAAAAAATATTTTCACCTGCACAGTCAAATTATTGTTAAGAACTATTGGCATGGTGTGCGACTTTAAAAACGAAGTTTCCATGCATGAAATAATATATGGTTTCCTAGTTAAAACAAGGTTTTCATTGTTAAAGAAATTATTATACGTTAATAGTGTCAGCAATAGCGTCCGGAACCATACAGGTAAACCACTTATACAATTCGTATTTCATGCAACATAATAATCGAAGTTTGGTTGTCATTTTTGTATGAAATCATGCGCCCATATGATTATCTGTGTGTATTAGTTCAGATCATCAAATAATATTTTGTTCTAATATGCCTGGAGTTCAGGCATTTCAAACAAGCAGAGGGTATTATTCCAGGGAACATTCGATTTTGTTGCACAAAGATTTTTGTTTACATCGACACTTACATGAAATTGACAACACCAAACGTTTATTACAGGAAGACAAATGTCGTTAAATAGAATTCTGCAGTATAACTCACCCATAACCCACAGCATACGCTGCCCTGCAGGCGTTTGCTTGGTCTCGGTGTGTTTTTGTATCAAATGCACGTGCATTTAATAGGCTCGGGTTCGACGAACGTGACAAAGAATCAAATGAACAAATACACGACAAAATATTTAGTTACTAAAGAAGAGTGTTTATGGTGAATGCATTGCTCACGGGTCTAATCGACTGACCGTTAAATGCCACACTGTTGCACTGACATTTAGCATATATTAAGCTGTTGCACATTCACACAAAAACATATTCGGGGTAAGGTGTGACACATCGAAATAATAGCGCTGGTAATGTGCATGCAGCAGTTAGGATATTTCAGCGTCTTTGAAATGTCCATGTGTAGTTATCATTGTATGATACGCTGAACTAAATGTTCATGAAGGCAGGACCGACAGAAACTGCATTGCCATAGAAATGTCAGTGAAACTACTTTTTATACAAATACATATCAAAAGGTATGTATTGGACCTAAAAATAAATATTAACATTTTAGATTAAATTTAACTGAAAGTAAACGTTAAAATAATGTCAATAGGCCTATATGGGCCTATATATGAAGAAATCGCCTTGTCTTGTTTCTGTGGCGAAAACTCATTTCTGGCAAGTTCCTGGATCCGTCTCACAACGCAACAATAAAAAATAAAAAAACTGCTTGACTTTTCAACCCTTTGGCGATTCCAACCGATTGCGTCAATTGTGTTCAGTCTTTCTCTCCACCACAAACAGCTTTCCTTGATCTGGTTAAATGTTACTAATGGACCAAAAGATATGCCAGCAGATTGCAGCCCGGACAACGAAAAGGCAGGAGATAAAGGCAATAGACCTCCCTTTCTACCGGCCTCCTATTGAGACTTATTCATTAGGAACCTCTCGCTAATCAATTGCTATTCATAGGCGTTTTTTAACACACAAATTAAAAGAAGCACAGATGCGTGGTATTATTGCTGTCGGCAGAGGGAAAGTGTTTAAGTCCGGAAAGGCGGGTTAAACTAATAAATCATGCCGACTAGGTTGTGTTAAGAGAAAATTCATAAACCATATGGGATCTGGATGGTCACAACCTTATTTCACACCAGCCCCGTCTGGACCATATTGTGACAACAACAGTTCTTTAACTGATGGTGGTAAGGGAGAGACGTGTTTACTTGCCTCTAATTGAGGCTCGAGTCTCACAAGGCTAAGATCAAACGTGGCAGTGCTGGTAGGCGGACCATTATTCTTAGATGTAGGCCTAGTGAAAATATCTGATGCGTTTAAACTTTGCCAACACAAAAGTAATTCACTTTGTAACAATTGTGTAGATATTTTACATTGTGCCCAAGCAGCCTAGACTTCTCTGTCGACTCTTAAAATATATTCGCAAAAACATTTCTATAACCCATCAATGCCCGAGATTTAAGTTAGATTTATTAAACAAGTCTGTCCTTAGCATTTAACGCACAGCGACGTACAAGGCCAAATGACAACGAAAAATGCACACCGAGGCTCAGAAAACATGTCAGGAAACGCTAAATATTATAATCCGTTTATTTACAGAGATGATGATTAAATAGAATGTTACAATAAAATTACCATAATAAGAGGTTCCTTTAAACGTTTTATTTAAATTATATACAGAACATACCTATAGATTAGGCGATTGTTTGCAAGTCCATGTCTGAAGTCCGGTTAGTTTTAAAGACTACACTGCAATGGGCAGGAAGGACCTACGGGTCCGTCATTTTTAATGTCAATTAAAATTCCCACAAATTAATTCTGCATGAACGACCCATTGTTTCGGCTACGTATTTAAAGGCAATACAATTCTCTTCTCCTAAAATACGCATCTTTTACCTACACACATCTGAGGGAAAAAACACCAATTCTGTAGAGATGTCTTAGCAGCTATAAAAAATGAGTGCGATTTACGGTTTATCAAGAGGCAAAATTGCAAGTGTTTCCCTAAGAACATAGTAAAAGAAAGGCAAAACGTACATAAACACTTCTGAAATCTTGAACCACGAATCAAAGTAATTCGGTACTTTAAAAAAGTCATTTCCATCGTAATTCCGCCACTTTGTTTGCCGAAGCTTAATACGGAAGCATCTCGGAGGCGCTAACTTCAGGCTGCCATTATGTTCTTACAGTCCTTTATATAAATAAAACTTCAACCAAAACGTCCTTCCTTTGAACATTCATTCCCAAAGTAGTCCCTGTCCGTGCAGTATTTGGAAAGGGTCCCCTCTTATAACACAGGCCTACTTTCAATCGTCCACTTCAATCTCCTCATCTTCCTCCGAAAACTCGTCGGTGGTTTGGTCTCTGGAGGAGAAAGGCGACTGTGGAAAGACCCCATGTCCTCGCGAGGACGGGGATACGCTAGGGGATACTGCTCCCGAGCCGCCTTGGGCTTCATCACTGTCCTCCATGCTAACCAGCTTCTGGAGAGCCTGCGGTGGGATTTTCTTCAGCGACTCCACGTCCGCTTTCATCTCCTCTAAGTCTCTCTTGAGTTTCGCCCGCCTGTTTTGGAACCAGGTGATGACCTGAGCGTTGGTTAGACCCAGCTGTTGCGCGATCTGGTCTCTGTCCGCGGGGGACAAGTATTTCTGGTACAAGAACCGCTTCTCCAGTTCGTAGATCTGATGGTTCGTGAACGCCGTGCGAGACTTTCTCCTCTTCTTTGAGGCCTGGCGTTGGCCGAAGGCGTTCAGATGCTCGCGACCTTAAACGAAAACAAACACGAAAGTTTAACTCCCAGAGGAGGAGGGAGGACACGCCATATGGCCCCCGGGCACACTGCATGCACCTTCGAGTAATCGCGGAGGCGAATAGCGCAAAATATTATACATTTGCACATTTTTGCACACAGTCACGGCCATGCAGAATGTTCCTGTTTAGGCCGTGCTTATTCAAACTGCCTGCATAAGCACTGATAACTCGAACTTCGAGGTATTAATTTTAACATAGTAAAATAAAATGCCGTAATATAGCATGTACTGTTAGATGTGTTCCTTTGTAATATCTTGTGAATAATAATAATAATAATAATTCATTGCGGTATGTTTTGCAGGAGCATGTTATTCCACATAATTAAAACCAGCTATGACATTAGTACCGGTTATCATATGTTTCTGAAACAGTACTCTACAGTGCTAAAAATACGGCAGATTATGAAAAATTCCAGTCAAAGAAACTGTAAAACAACAGTTATATCCGATTAGTATTGGGTTTCATTTAAGTAAAATGTAAACAGAGCAACAGCAAAATGTCTAGGCCGATACATACAATATTTACTTTGTTTATATGCAATATTTTTTAAAAATAAGAATGTATCTAACAACTCAGAACATTGGTGTTGGTCATTTGTGCAGTCACCGTTGTTCGTTTATGGGATTTTTTGATTTATAGGCCTATTTTTTATATATTTTGATATATTTATGTTTTTTAAGGGAATAAACCTGCGATTTAAATATCAGACGGTTAATGTACATAAATATTACAATTATATGCGTGTCGTAGACCTGGTGTTTCCGCAGGCCCTTGTGCATTCCTCGGTGGCTATAGGTGCCATTGGAAAATAGCACGCATTCCTTTACAGGAGCCCGTACACGTGCATTGCATTTGTTTCATAAGCGACACGGATCGGGTATGAGCGATCAACAGAAAACAATCTTTAAAATGAATACCTTCGGCAGCTTGGATAACGTTGACTTCCAGACCTTTAAAAGTTTTGCTCGCTAACTCTTCCAGAGCGCAGAGCGGCGAGGACGGGGTGGTAATGCCGTTCCTGGTGGTACTCGATCCGGTCACTTTCTCCAAAACTCTCGGCGGGCAGAGACTGGCAGCCGACTTCTTTATGGAGGGTTTGTTCAAAATATCCTCAATGCTAAACGGAGTGAGCGGTTTGTTGGAATTAGCTGGCGGTGGAAGTTGATCCAGAGGACCTCGTCTCCTCTCCTCGCTGCTGGATTGCAACACTGAGCCTGCCTTCATGTCTCTACTGGAGGTCATCGTACTCCCTCGAAATGTTTATTTCTAATAGCAGTAGATAATATTTCATTCAAAGGCTCATAGGAACTTCCAGTTATGTGTGTTGTCGCGTCTTCGCTTTCGGCCCCCCCGATGCACGCTCAAAGCTTCTCTGGAGTGCGGCGATTGTCGAGAAGAACCATTCTTCAGCCCGCACTTCGGTTTTACCGACAGCAGAATCAGAATTGTATTCCCTTTAAGAAAGCAGTCGGTCTTCTGAGGAACTCCATTAAAATCGCTAAAAAAAAGTATAACGGTGCTGCCCCGGGGCTGATTTGCTACAAAGAAAAAGCGTCTCACAGAACCAGGAAAGCGAGCGACCGCTAACGACTTATGTTATTGTTGATTGGGCGAAGATCAATTAGAGAAACACTACACCATTCACTGACCCGCTGCGGAGTCTTAAAGGGCCAGGCCACATTAATTAATTGGACGCAGGAATAGGAGGAGTTTCCCCGGCGTTACCAAATTTAAAAAAGCGAGACACGGCTTGAAAGGTTTATGCATCTGCTGCTCCACTTTCCACTTAAGGGAACCACGTGCCGTCCATGTATATTTCACTGAAAAGGGAGAGTAATGATTCCTGTTTATAAAACCTGCGTGCTACGTCATAACGCGCCGTGAATGGCTTCCGAACAGATGTTAAATAATCTCTTGGCTAATGTGGCCAACTAAGAAATAACATTCCGAAAGGTTCTCTTTAGGTCCTGTTAGCTTTTATTTATATATTTATTCTTTTTTTTGCGCTTGTGATACAGGCAATACGTGTATTAAAGTGTGTGAGCTACACCGAGGAGGCACAGTTCGGGCTGAGAAATCCTTGGTAGAATTGAAACGCTTTTACAACAACTGCAATATTACTGTAATGACCAAAGAATTGACATTTTCTGTATATAGTACATGTGCACATGCTTTTCTATTAAATATAAGTTTGACTTTTAGTTTACACGACACTGGTCCAGATAACCAGTCGCTGCGGCAATAAAATAATATTATGTAGTACTATTATATAAAATAATATTATATTCATAATATTATTAACGCTGTGACTCACATGTCTCTAAATTCTGAGAAAGGAATATGATTAATCATGCTTATCTTCAAAGCACAGCCCAGTCAAAAGTTGTTTTTATGCATCCATGAAGTGTTTCACTGGGCAAGAACGAGCATTTAAGGCAGAAAGTTTAATTGTCGCATCCTTATGTGGGGTTTTTTCGGAAAGCGTGTCAGCGCTGCCTCGCTGCCTCGAAGAGGAGAACGGGAGGAATGGGCGCTCGCGCAGTCCCGAGCAGACGAAAGCACTGCTACTCAGATATATTAGCTCATCTTCATTCTAATGCACCATAAAAATAGAGACAACCTGGAAATGATTATCAGAGAAAGGGAAGACTTGTGCGCGGTATTGAGTTACACAGAAGTGAAACGCTATAAAATGTCTTACAAATAACTCGAGGATATTTAAGTTTTGCGAAAATAAAGCCCCCGTTTCTGTTCTCGCCCGAAGAAAAAATGCAGGTAAAGCGGGGAGCCCGAATTAAATTTTCCGCGTCACTTCTGTTAATGGTGGTGCTTAAGACCTAAAATCAGGTCGCGCATCGAGGTTGGCTCTGTGGTATTAGGTGCAGGAGTGATTTGATAATCCAGCTGGGCGCAGAGAGCAGGTAGGTACCACCATCCTGTATGTTTCCGCTCGTAATGTTAGCTTGCATCGGCACACCCAAATAGTGCGACTATATGTAAGTATGGAATAAACACTACAGGTAGTATGCTACTCCGATTCAATGTTTTATTGTCTAAATAACAGGAAAAAAATCACAGCGCATAGCATACAGTCATAAGACAATAATAGCACCATGGATTTAATTTATATTGTATTACATACCGTCCACCTTTATCACAGCTTGCACGCGGCGTGTTTCTTTAGGTGCCAATGCGGGAGACACGCGCTCAGCCTCACGCAGCACGCGCGTGCACAATCCGGACGCAGTGTGTTCAAAAATACAAGTAGACTCGTTGTCTTCAGATTTAAATGGTTTATTGCATTGTGTACGGTACGTGGGAACATTTAATGGCGTTACACCATTTCAAATCATTTTTAAAATAGCACTAGTGGCCCCATAAAACATTGTTCAATTTATACATTCAATAAGAAGGCATTTTGCGTAATTTCGAATATTTCCCGATATGGACAGGCTGCGTTTTTAATTCATTCGTTTTGTGGCTAAGAATAGAAAGCACAGCTGAAAAACAGAATGCAGTGCACGACGATATTATTCCAAGTTATATTTATTTTTATGGCTACATAAAATCCCTGGAACCAAGTTTCTGAACAGCTGTGCGACTGAACTGAATCAAAAAATAATTATTTACATTACAAAACGCGGCTTTTCTAGGACTAGAAGCACAGACGGATTCACAAATCAAGGCCAGTCTTTTCTTATTTCTGTTGCCTCTGTCGCTCGTGTCAGCTAAATGCATTACTTTGAATCTTGAATCAGCTCAAATCTAGCGGAATATGATGCAAAATGTACTATCGGTACGGACGTTTGATCTGATCTTGGGTTTAATAATCGATTAGAATGATAGATAACCCTTTTACACGAACTATTAGAGATGAATGCACTCCTCAGAAACATCACCCGTGCCAAAAACACCATATGGTGACATTCATGTAAGGACAAAACGGGGCCAAATAACGCAGGAGTTATTAAAACAGCACGGGATTCTATTACACTGGATGGAGAGTGTCCCCGACAAGGGTGTCATTGAGGGACAACGGAGGGAGCGTGTTATTAAACAAAGGATAATTTATTCAAGAAACGCGACTGACATGGTAAATACCCGGTTACGGTAATCCTGAAAAACAGGCCGGCGAAGACTGAGAAACGCGGGTTATCTTCGGGGCAAGCCCGGGAGACGACGCGATTTAATCGACAGGAAAATGGGAAATTTAAGGTTTTTATTACAGTAGTCCTATTAACCCAGTAGCTAGTTTTCAGAAACAAATAGTTAATGTATCACAAAAACAAAAGCTAATTATACAAATAAGTATGCCTATTCTAACATTTTTATTATCAGGCATGACCTAAACTGTCCCTCAAGCGAACTTAGACTGAAAGAAAAACTATTTATATAAAATTTAACATTGCGGGGGTATCAGGTATACTCATCGGAATATTTCTTACAGTATAAAAGTACATAAAATCTGTTTAAGTTGTCGTAATAAAACTGGTACTTTTGGCGATTTGGGCCAGTAAACAGAACATATTAGCAATGGTAGAAAATTGCTGTTATACTGTATTAATGGCCATTTCTTGGGCAAGTCTGCGACTTGGGCTAAATCCTATAAAACCTTATAAAAAGGAAAAAGGACTTTCATAGCTGAGTTTATTGTCCTAATAATAAACGTTGTACTTTTAACAATGTAATAATGGCAGCTGTAAGAGCTGGCGTTATAACATACCACTGAGGCGCCAAACTGGATCAAACAACAAGTGTATATACACCGGAGATAATGGTCATTGGCGGACTTTAATAAAAAGCTCATTATAAGCGTTAGAAAGAGCGAGAGCCTGGCGATGGTGTGACATTTCTCTCAAATCCCGTAAGCACTAATGGTGCTGAAACGAAGTCTGCCAATATCTCTTTTCAAAACATGTTTTTTATGATCTTTACGGTCTCCAGTGGAGCGGCGCTAATTCGAAAGGTCTTCTTTGGCCTAATTTAAACGTTAATTAGAAACAGAGCAGCTGACTTCATCAATCATCGGGTCTTACGGGAGCCGCGCCTTATTCCCATTGTCGCTGTCTCTCCTTCCTCGAACTTGTTCCCCTAACGTGTCTGTCTTGTTATTCCTGGAGTACAGTCATTTGCAGTGACCGAATATTCGAGCTGACGATGAAAACCGCGTTGGTCTCGGATACCATCGCTTAACTGGGATGGTTTAACACAGACTAATTAAGCCGTTCGTATTGTGCATCCACTTTCAACCTGCATCATAATTATTTATCAATATTATTACAACATCGATTACAAATCGTTAAACATTTTAAACTCAAACATTGTTCCATTTTAATTTACAGTTACCGTCATTAGAATTAGTAAGTAGAGTAATATTATTACATTAATAAAAATAATCATTCCATGTATATATTAATTTATTAAATACAAATGTAACCTTTGATGGGTATTTATATTCTAATGACCCAAGGGCTAGATACTTTGCTTTATATGCTTTATATAGATATAATGCATTTATAATCGACTGACGATTTGTATTTCTTCAGTATAGGTTTTTATGTTATTTTAATTATAAAAATAACTAAGACGCGTCAGCAGTGTCATACTGGTGTGTGAAATTGTGTTATGCCTGTTTCTGGGAAGGCGAAATTTGTCGGAGGACGCTCATTAATTCAAAGCCAATTTTTTGCTGTATTTTGCTTAATATCTGACTCTCAAATCTCTCGGCTGCATGAGAAACAATGAATCAAAGCAGTGAGAGAAATTGTCCCCAGATATTTGATACGGGCTTATCATTTTAAATTCCAAAACGTCCCACACATCAGCTATAAGAATCAGATCTCTGTTTCAGAAGGCCAGGTCTGCGCCAGTTGTTAACCCCTATTACTAAATAAAACAGCTGCACTGCTCGCCATATCAACATGACACGGGGGCCTTCCAATAAAGCTGCATACATCTGCAAGACGAATTCAGTCTGTAAAATATATGGAACATTATGGGGTCAGCTTTCAGCCTGATTATTTCTAATATTTAATGCTTTCTCCTATTTACCACTGAACATACATTTTAGTCATAGGTAAATACACTCAACGTAAGCAGCAAAATCCCTTTCTGCAGTAAATATCCATTAGGCCCGCAGTTCAATTAGCGACAAATGTTCGATCATTATGCTGTTAGCCGTTACATTTGTTAAATGATTGACCACTGATATTTCCCACCCAGATGTCCCCGTGGCTCACCTTTGGGCCCGATGAGCGCAGTTTAATGACTTTAAGGACAAGTTTAATAGAGGATAAGATCAGCACTGGAACAAACATTCGGCGGTTGTCCTGTCTCGGTAAGTATTGGCTAAAATTCAAATTCGTGTCACTGTCGTATTTCTTTAGCTTGCCAATACATTTTTTTTTAATTTCGCATAATTTTGCAGTAGATACAGTACAGTAAGATAGAGTAATCATCATACGCCATGCAATGAAATTTAGTATTATTACTGGTTATTGGTTATTATTATTATTAATAATAATATTAAAACTATCATCATCGTTGTCTTCGTCGTATATTTAGAAAAACGAAAGTGGTGTAAACCAAAAATAATCGTAGGCTCAATCGTTTCAGTTGAGGATACAGCGGCAAAGCTTCGCCGAAATTATTAATAGAATTAATTTGATAATTTGTCTAAACGTGGGCGCCCTAGTAATAGTTTATCGCTTAAAAGTCACTTTTAGATTTATGTATGGCTTAATTGCATTTTAAGGCGCTATACAAGAAGTCCTGTAGCGGTCCATCGTAACCTATGGGCCTGCGGTCGGCGTGCAGCCCGGTTGCCCAGCTGGCGGGCCAGCGGCTAACTTCGCCTAAATGCGACGCCTAACTGCCACGCAGGCACGTTTTATTTGCAGTACGCTTATTGAGACAAGGAGGGTGATAATTAATGTCTTTTGCTGTGACCCGCCATTAATCCATTACTCTTTATTATTAAGACGCACGTGGAACATTTTTTTTACATTTGTGATGTCACCGAGCTATGGAATGCACGGTTAACATTCATTTACAATATAGGTATGTGTAAAATAACTATGCTGCATATTCAGATCTGTTTTTAATTTAAATTAATTGATGAACGGATACATAAATAGATCATATGAATACACCATAGTAATGGTTGAAAAGGCTGAGTGATTGTTACCTTGGGCTTAGAAAGAGTCAAAGACTATTGAACGCCATCAGCGACAACTTCAGTTTTGGCGTCGCGTAGCGCGTTTTGCACTTGGCACTCACATTCTGCGGTGTTTAATACCTGTTGTTTCTCCTCCTCGGTTGAATGACAAATGCTAGGATTGCGAACAGGGCACTCCAAGCCCCTAACTAGGCCAAACGGTTCCGCAGCGTTCCCACCTCAGCCGAGTTCATTTTCTCCCGCGGATCACAGCACTTTAAACCCCCAGGGCGCCGTGTTACTCACCTCTAATGCTCCTCGGGGGTCCATTTAAGATAAAAAAGATGGAGGCCAGGGAACTGGATGCACGGGAGACACAAACATACCCACACACTGTTGTATTTATCTATGGGGGGGGGGGGGTGTTTATGTCAACAAGTATGTGGCTAAATAAAAATTAGCATTCTACTACGGAGAATCAAAGGACACATTTGTTTAATTAACCTATCGCCTCTACTAAACACTAGGCTACTGTATTTCTTAACTGCAAGTTAAATGTTTCCTGCTTCTTAATCAAATATAAGCATTTAAACCATTGTAATATTTAGTTTATTTTTAGCTGAATTCTCGAATTAGGATGACATTATTGAGCACAGTTAAATATTTACAGCGGGTCAGATAATGAAAAAATTCAGATTGGAAATTAGGTCGTATTAAAATGTGACACTGAAGGAGAAGCACCAGACCGTACGACCCTCGAGGAGAGGTGGTACCAGTGTCTGTAGGAGACTCATTAGATAAACTATTGAAGAAATATATCCATCCATCTTCAATAACTGCTTATCCGTTAGAGGCTCGCAGTCAAAGAAATGTATTAATTCATTAATTTGATAAAAATCGTGATCTTTTTCTACATTTATTACACAAACTGAAACTGATTTGCGGATTTGGCTGATTATAGTATGTTAAATTAATTCTTAATTTACCGGCATACCATAAACTGCATGCGAATAGGTCCAGTAATATCCAATAAGAAGCGGTGTCATCTCATTACAAACGCTTTATTCTAACCTGCCCCTCCCCCTTCCGTTTGCGTATTATGGAAAAAAATACCCTACGGCGTAAATAAATTTGTCAGCCCGGTTACAAGGGAGAGGAATAGGCGTCGCGTACAATTTGGTTTGCAACAAGATTTGCCGGGAAATGCCTTTCACCTGAATGGGTCGTGAGAAGACAGAATAGGCGCCTTCCATTACAGCAACTAATTATATGGATACATATGACTGGAGCGAAAATAATTCTGTTACACTTTAACCAATTTAACCTACGTTGTGTCTTTACAAGAATGCTATATTGCAGCTAGAGTAATTACATAATAGGCGGGCTATATACGGACATTTTGAACAAATGTTCGTATATACCTATTGTAAACATAAAACATTCGTATAATAAAACAAACAAGAGCAATTATAAAGGGGAACGGTATTAGTAGAAATAAATTATTGTAGGAAGGCTATGGTGTAAACTCAAGATGTATAGGGTAATATAAACAACAGGAAGTCGTTATAATAATATTTACAGACGCTAACGCTTTTAAATCGTAAATCATAAGACTTACACACCTTAGGTGGCAATAAAATAAATTTCAACGGCGCGAGTAACGTTCAAGCCATAAACAGTTCGGTAGCTTATTATTGTATTTTATTTTTACATTTTTTTGGAGAGCGGATAGTAGAGGGCGTCGCACACACACACACGCACACTTACACAGCAATTAACACGTCAGCCTAGAGACACGCTGCTTTAGAAATAATATAACCACGCTAACTTTTTTGCATTGGACTGTCATTTTTATCATTGGTAAGTGTGGAAATGTACTCTAATTAAAGGAGGGATTTAATGCATACTAAGTAAAATGCCATAATAAACATGATCATTCTGAATCAAATTAGCAGTCCGGGAGAACAGGAAGCAGCTCGCGCGATTTTTGCAGAATCATTTTTATGTTTTATGCTGAAAACTAATTTAAAAATCCTTGCTTCATTTTTGAATGAAATAAAACGATTTTGCTTGTTTCTGATGTAAATTTCTAGGAAAAGTATATGTATATAAAAATAAAATGTTATGCTAAATAGGATTGTTCTTCGAATGGAAATAGCCATTATTAACCTTCTACAATTACTTTTATTAAATTATTTATAGGACGATTTTGTCCAAAGCTACGTTTTGTGCATAGTAGCCAGTTCAAGTGCTGCTGGACTGAGCTTCCAAACTTCATAAGTTTTCATAAAAATTAAAGTATCGAAGAATCGACCGATTTCTTTTTGATTTGGAGTGAACAATATTAGACCTTCAAGTAATTTTAATTGGACAGGGTTATGTTCATATTGTTACACTGATAGCTGCTCACAATGACATGTAATTAACCATCAGAATATTAACTGATATGTATAATAAACCACAATTAAGTAACTGTGTATATACGGTTTTTGTTCTTAGTCTGTTATTGATATGCTATCAAGCTGACCGACTTATAATTGGACAAATTTCTGCATTTTTTGTAATTTCGTATATACATTTATATAGAGAGATTGTTTTGTTCTATTTAACATTTTTCCGTCTTAAACCAAAAACATAACCGTGATCATAGTTGGCATGCGTTAAAAATACTGTCCTTTAAATGTAACCTTATTAAAATTTAATTTGGCGCCGAAAACAAAACCATTTCGTTTTAGTTTCCTGCAAAATGATGGTTACTTAAACGAAGAAATACAACTTCTTCTTCTTGGCGTTATTATACCCAGCAATTCAGCCGCCAACGCTGGTCCAGGCGCCCCATCGCTGTAGTTGAGGGTGGGGAGATGCCACGGCGGATCACGTGACCGAGCCCACGGGCACCGCGGGGGTGATGGATACCGACGCCCGGAAGCACCGTCGCTGGGACCCGTCCGGAAAGCAGCAGCGGGTAGCCCGGCGATCAAGAGGAAGACGAAGGCACAGCCTTTGAGGAGCAGAATGGAACACTTATTCCGGCTTAAGTCAGAAATGCCGTCACCTTTACCTTAAACCGTGCTTATGATTATCTAACCTTTAAACCTGCTTCTCTGCAAGACCACAGAAGAAGCTGTCGTTAATGTTGCTATTTAGATTACATCTTAGATTAAAATACGCATATTAGTGTGAAATCAACCTGAGATCCTAACGATCTAAAGGAAGGCGAAGCACGCACGTTCGCACGACCCCACGGTATGAATTATGGATAATATGAGTTACCGAAATGAGCAGGACGCCGCCCGCCGGTAGTGATTCGATATATTCACATACATTTCTGCAGTAAGATCCCTTATTTCCCCCCGAACAAGTAAAACACACGAACAAGTAAAAAGGAAAGTTAATGTTACGGATTGTACTGCAGCCGCGCTTAAATATGGCCAGGAAGTGAATAGCTTTGTGATTGTAGGTTTCATAGAAGTCAGTCCCGTCTGGAGATACGGAAACTGTGAACATTAAAATATTTATCGTAATGCGTCGGTTTTTAAGCGTGCTGTGTATCGGTTTTGTTGGTATTGCAGGCGCGTGCCAATAGAACCGCTGATGCATAGCATCGCCGGAGCGAAAGCGCCAAACGATAGCAGGAACTAAGAGGGACTGCCAAAAAATAAACTGAAGATAACTGAACGGGCGACTGTGCACAAGAATGATTACAGGAACAAATCATAATGCCGGCAATAATCACGCACTGATATCCGACTTCATTTATATGTAACATTATCCAGGTTAAATTTTGTGTTTCGTTCATTTTTTTTGTACATGAAGGATACTATTTGGGCTCCATTCAAAGTTTATATCTGTACGAATGAAGATAAATACGAGTGGGAATGATGGTCCAATAATCCTATAGCTTTTGCAGGAACAAATGACTACAAGTATGTCCTCTTCTGCCAGGTCTGCGCTCTCCAAAGCCATCGCTACTAACACACACACACGCACACACTTTCAAAGGCAACAGAGGTGCATCAGTGTAGCAGAAAAAAAGAAGAATTTTATAAATAACCATCCCAAGGCCGGCTCTGGAGGGGTGCAGTTGCGGTGGCTGGGCGCTGGGACTCGGAATACCTTCTGCTTCCCATACATCAGGATTTAATTAAGCTGTGATCAGTGCCTGCCCTCTCGCTCTCCCCAAACCACTTTGCTCCAAATACAATGAGGAAATGGCTCGTCTGGCCGCTGACAGACTCCGGGTTTCGCTGTAAAGATAAATGACCCGCAGTATTAAAGTTTAACACTTTGACAAAACCCACCTGATCTGGGGGATTAATGCAATGAAAAATCCATCTGCAGGGGGTGGAGGGGGGGGGGGGGGT
>JAODKN010000016.1:1127615-1138665 GCA_026774425.1 Petrocephalus zakoni | reverse complement strand
ACTCATGAAAGTCAGTGTGTGCCATTTAGCAGGTTCGAATACCTCCATTACTCAAAAACCCACACTCAGCCAATAATAGACTGAATACTACATGGGAGTCTTTCCTACCTCATTTCTGTCTAAAACACTTGAGCATGCGTGTATCACTCAAATTTCTGAACTTCTCATACAGAATAATCTTCTGGATCTTCATCAGCTTGGTTTCAAAGCTGAACACTCCACCCAGACCAACCTCCTGACTGTGTTGGGCACCCTGCAATCTAGAAGAGCTGAAATTCTTCATTTGTTGCCAGCTCATTCTGCTGGACCTATTTACTTTCATCCTTCCAGTCATCCTTTGATCCTTCCAGTGTCTAAGTTGAAGTGTCAAAGTCATATCAACTAGCAAGAATGTGCTTCTTCTTCTCTTTGTACATCACCGCTCTAGGTCCAATCATTCAGTCACATGGCATCTCCTACCACTGCAACATGACATGCACCCCCACCTGACCTTTCCTCCAGAGGAAACCACATTCTCACCTTGGATCTCCACATGCCTTGTTCACTTCGCAGCCCCCTCCGAATGAAGCTTTCTAAAATCTTCTTGCTGTTCCTGAGAACCCTACCATTCAACACAACATCACAGTCCAGCTTATACTGCCGTTGTTTCAGTAAAGGTTTGCTAGAAACCAAGGAGTAATAATAGATAACCAACTATCCTTTGTTGACCATATTGCAGCTATTTCCCTTTTAAGTTTACTTTGTATAACATGAAGAAGATCTCACTTTATCCATCATATTACAGAGTCAATTCTTTGTCCAGACATTTAAAGGAGAGGCACCTATGCAAATTGAGTTGCTCATCACAACCTTCATTTCATCTCGCCCTCTACAGTCCATGGTTTGTGCACAGGGCTGGAAGCGACCTAAGAGTCAGGTACCGATAAGGGACCAGGAGACGAGGCTGGAGCCGAAGAGGTGGCTAGCGATCGTGATGAAGGTGACGAAGAGGGCTCTGGCGGGCATCGGCAAGGGCTCAGGCAACGAAGTGGGCACCGCAAGGGGTCAGGTGATGAGGTGTGCACAGCGAGGGGTCAAATGATGAGGTGGGCACAGCGAGGGGTCAAGTGATGAGGTGGGCACAGCGAGGGGTCAGGCGACGAGGTGGGCACAGGTGAGGGGTCAGGCGACGAGGTGGGCACAGGTGAGGGGTCAGGCGACGAGGTGGGCACAGGTGAGGGGTCAGGCGACAAGGTGGGCACAGGCGAGGGGTCAGGCGGCGAGGTGGGTACAGACGAGGGGTCAGGCGGCGAGGTGGGTACAGATGAGGGGTCAGGCGGAGAGGTAGGTACAGTGAGGGGTCAGGAGACAAGATGAGTAGACTGGGGATGTCCAGAGGTGGGACGAGCAGCACCGGGATGTCTGGAGGTGGGACGAGCAGCACCAGGACGTCTGGAGGTGGGACGAGCAGTACCGGGACGTCTGGGGGTGGGACGTGCAGCACCGGGACTTCTGGAGGTGGGACGAGCAGCACTGGGAAGTCTGGAGCCAAGCAAAACAGAACGACCCTTTCCAGGTTAAGAATATGGGGATTCAGCCCTCGCTGGACTGGGTGCCAGGGAAGCGACAGAGGAGACATGGACAGTCCTCCCTGGACCGAGTACGGTAGCCTGAGTCCCCGCAGCAGTATGGATGGGCCTGAAGAAAACTGCAAGGGCCGAAACAGAATCAGCGGGGATCCCACTGGAGCTTTGCTTTGCTGGTCCCAGGGAGTCTACTTAGCCATTGCCTTTCCTGTCTTGAAGGCATGCCTGACAGCTGGGCCTAACTGTGTAGCCGCAAAGTATAACGCGGAGTCATGTCATTCTGTCGTGATACGTAAATCCGGGATTTGGGAGCAGGTGTAAGGAGAAACATAAGAAGAAGGGAAATCAAATTGACTGCGAGGGATCAAAAAATGGTGATATCAGAATAGGGAAGGACATGGGCAGACACAAGAACTCTACTGTCAATGACAGGACTGGGGAGCACAGGACTGGGAAGCATTTTTATACACGGATACATGAGGGAGTGAATGAGTGGCAGCTGGAGTGAGAAACACAAGGGCCGAAATGAGAGGTAAGCCAAATGCTTTCCAGGCCTGGCTCATTAGGGCCACACCAGGGAGGAAGCAGGAGGCTCGGAGGGGCAGGGCGTGACATGAACTCTTTTTACGTGCCGCCTTTGCAGCATAAAACTGAAGCGTTACCAGAAATACTCA
Organism: Petrocephalus zakoni; assembly: GCA_026774425.1. Classification (NCBI taxonomy): domain Eukaryota; kingdom Metazoa; phylum Chordata; class Actinopteri; order Osteoglossiformes; family Mormyridae; genus Petrocephalus; species Petrocephalus zakoni. Next base: position 1,136,426 of record JAODKN010000016.1, on the reverse strand, counting down.
AGCAAGTGGGAAAACATTCTCTTCTGAGAAATTCAATAGGCCAGACTGCAATCACACATGAGGAACGGGAAAGCGGTTCTCCCTTTGATCCCCTGGATCCTGCGGACGGCTTCTGCGGCCGCCTTGCACAAATTGGCCCGCACTGCCGCCCCCCGCCCTGCGCCCAATCGGCCCTCCTTCCCGCCGAAACACCGACACTCGGAGTGGAAGGAAGAGATCGGGATTAGGTGTGACTTCCGGACGGGAAGCAGACACAGGACGCGGCCACTGTGTTAGCCTTGGATGCGCCATACAATGTTTTTCAGGATTTTTTTAATAGTAGCTAGAGAAGAAGGTGGGGGTGCGCGTGGTATCCTATCCTGTCATTTTCCTGTCTTGCTGGCTAATACCCAGAAGACTCTAGGGAAGGGTACTTAAATTAAGCGAGTGGGGGTGGGCATCCAGCTTTGACGTCAGCAATGCTTCAGTATCCCGCGCCTCAGTGATACCCGACTGGGGCAAAATGACTCTCTTCTGTGTTTTTTTGAGTGTTTTTGACTCAGCAGCTGCGGATTGACTTGCAATATTTAGCCCGTCAGTCTGTAAACAACAGCAACAACAAAAAAAAAACCTTGTTACACTGATTTCAACATAATTGCAAATTTGCAAATTTACTCATGTAAGCATGAAAAATATTTATTTATTTATATAACCGGAGAAGAATACCAATTACAATGTAATGCCATTGTAACATCGATTATTACATGGTGGAATAATTGTAGACTGGAAGCTATTCATTCTGTAGAACAGATTGATTAATACATTTCAAAACAAAAAATATAGTTACTCTGCCTGTGCAGTGTACACTTATGAAAACGTGTCATATTTACCTTATATGGAACATGTTAAACCCCAAAAAATACCTTTACTATGAATAACATGACATAAAATGTAAGTATTTTCCTTTGATGCAAGCATTCACAACGAGAACAGCAATATTAATTGGAAAATAAATCGACTCTGAGAGTGTATAATTCGGGTACAGTATTAGGATCTTTGCATTGGGTCGTGGCAGTAATGACCTTGCAGGGAAGTAGCATCTTTTTCCAGGACTGCACATCATTCCCTGCCCATAAAACTGAGCCCAGTCCCATATTCCCACTGCAAGCATGCCTACACTTTGCAGGGCATGTGTGTCAGCACAGCTTTGGTGTCGGAGACAATCGATAGGGAGTTGAATCCGGTCGTTTTCTCACTGCCACCAGGGTCACCCTGGTGGCGGCATCCATTAAGTGCCGGGCCAAGGTCCCGACGAGAAGGTAGAGCGCTGCATCCTGTCGGCCTCCTCCGGGAAAGAGGAGAAAATGCGGAGGATTTTACAGCAAGATAAACTCGTGAATGACTGCGAGGATCCTCACAGCTTAACATCAGTGTGACTGCTGTGTTCTGTGCCGCTGTTAATAACTGGAGTCCTCTGCTCTCGCCTGGCCTGATGCAGAAATGTAGATTTGATTAATTACTTTAGCCTTTGTTTTCCATTAATCCTTCCCTCCGATTCACAGCCGGGGCCAGATTAAGCGGCTCGTTTCGAAAATTCATCGCGGCAAATAACTTAAACTCAGGATTTCACACCAATTGAGGTGTAGCTTGAAATTGCTAAGAGATCAAGTGAGAAGGCAATTTCCTAATAAAGGTATCAATAATTATTATTATTATAAGGGAAATTTCACATTATAGGTGAAAAAGCACCGGCACCCATATCTTTTTAAGAGGTAACATTTAGGGGTGTATTACATAGAAATTGATTAACAATTTGGAGTTTAGCTACAATAAACAAATCAATATTATGGATTATTGTGTACTGTGGTTAATTGGAATAATGCAAGTTGATCACTAGTTACAAAGTAACTGCAACAAGGTAGTTTGTAAATCGAGTATTATGTATTTTCTAGACTGCACAATGTACAAATCATGTGTAAGATATTTGGAAACAAATGTGCAATACAAGAGTAGTCTTTTTTTTTAAAGAGAAAATTAAAAACTATTTTAGAAAATTCTAAAACATGCCAAAGGGGGCCATGAGGTACCCCTGCAGACAGTTAGCAAAAAATGTATAACTTAAATTTATAAAACTTTAAACTTATATAAAAGTAGCAAGAGTGGAAACATCCCAGGTTAAAGTGTGACGAAAGGCATTTTATGACTTGTAACAATTAATTGTCATTTAACGGTTAATAGGCGAAAGGCTAATTGCCATCCCCCTGTGATTATTTATGATGTGTGAATAGCATTAAATAGGCTCTCAGTTTCACACAAGGATAGTGAACTTTGAGGGTGCATTTGTTCTCTTTTCCTGCTGTAAACACCAGGCCTAAATAAAATCCCAATTACATCCTTTTAGCCACGGGGCTGTGCGGCTCAGTCACTGTGCCTGCAGAAATGGCTTCTGCGCTCCAAAGGAGAAAAATACACAGCCACTGGTGAAGGTAGTGAAAAAACACAGTCCTTTCTCCTTTTAAATGTATCTCAGACATATAAATTTTTCATTAGCAGTCGTAAACAAACAGCATACTAACAGAGAACAGAGAGGGCTATTATTTGGAATATACAATCTATCTAGCCAAATAGGGCATTAAAATTAAACCATTTTTGAGACAGTTCAAAGAAGGCACTTTAGAAGACAACATGTTTTTGTGTTCAATATGATAATAACATTCTGAATGACACTGATATTACAAATGTATTGTATATAGTTATATATAGTCGGATATGCAGGAATCTGGCTTTTATGCAATTATTATACATTTATAAATGACATATGTTATTAAACCTCTCCAAGGGACACTGTGGGGAGACGGAAACAGGAAAGCTTGAGTATAGTTGCAGAAGGATTTATAAATGTGGCATAAATCAGCCCTTGCCTGTAAGAGATGGTTGCAGCTAAAGACAAAAAGGGAACTCTGCAGGCTAAGCAGAAATGCTACCCATGTCCCACAAGCAAAATCCCCATCTTAATGCCCCACATTCATTCCAGAAATACCCATCTGTATAATCCCAGCTGCTATAGATAAAATTGTTACAGGTACTTCCTTGCTTTTCTCTCACCAAAACCAAGTCCAAATAAAATCATAACCCAAAACATAACTTCTGTTAAACAGATATTATTTATTAGTGCCTATGTGCATAAATATTCAGCACTGCGAAAGCTTTAATTGAACATCCAGCTCCGCTGATAGCAATGGGCAATCCAACATGTCTAGGCAATATCCTGCGGCTATACATTGTTCTGTGACATCCACATGACATAAGTCTGAATTTGCCGCTGATTCTCGTTTCCTCCAGAGAGGAAGGCGTTTTCTATGTCTGCATCCTTGTCATTATTGCATCCTGGCAGGACCCTCGGCGTCACGTGTGAGCTGCACGGGAACGGAGCAGCGCACTTTGATGCGATAAGTGATTTAGGATCCTAGGGGAAGTAAACAAACGGCCCACTGTACTATAAAAACTTTGCCCAGGAAGTCCCAGCCACTTCAAACAGGCCCTGATAGAACAATAGTCTGGGACATGATGTTTCTTTTTTATTATCGTTATTTTCTGTCTTTCTGGGCAGGGGCTGGCGATACAATGCAGCCCAGGAAACGATTCATCATTTCAGCATCGCATACTACTTCATTGTTTTTCTCGCTTCAGCGTGAATGTGTCATTTCAGGCATTCATTTCCCATGTAAGTAACTGAATTATGACGTACACTCGTATAGATGTCAGTGATGTTTGTGTGTGTATATATTTATATATATATAGCTAAAGTCTTAGGCAGTCTCAAGGAAAATGTTTCAGGCTATTTATCTGTATAGTGAGTCGATATTTTCTTAAAAACAAAAAGCTATTTCACTTTAGAATTTCACATTTGAGAATTAACAGTGACCAATAGCAATTTCTTCGTCTGTTCTCCAAAATCTTGCGGGTAATGTGCTGGTTGTTTATGTACGCTCCACTTCGCGATGTCACACCTCACCTCAGGGGCATCTCAGCCATTCCATGTATGGGTGGCATTTCGCTGCTTGTTGTACTTTGTATAACCATGCATGTGACAATTAAAGAATCTTGAATCTTGAACCTTGAATGTATTAGTAAATTTCACCACCAGGCCAATTAATGAATTAACTTAATTAGTTAAATGATGGTTGCTGCAAATACTGGGGTGACCTTAGGAGAGGTTTGGAAATGGCCAATGACATAGATAATATCATAGTTTTACACCAACATTCTGATCATTTAAATTTTCTGTAACTGCCTAAGACTTTTACATGGTACTGTATATACACAGAGTTATTTGAGTTAATTTGTAGTCGAGGGTCTTAAGGATTGAAAAGGTATGCACGATGCATGCATTATGTGAAAGTAAAGACATCTTTGTGGAATAAACATATACTACAAAGCAAGCATATCACCTGGGTTTACATAGAATACTGATTGACCAACTGCAAGCTGTTTTCTGGCAGTGAAGAGAACACCTATAACTGTAGCAGTGGGGTCCATCAAAGCCATCATTCTGGTGGCTGGCCACTCCCCGACATGGCCAGCAGACTGTGTGCGTAGATCCTCCATCTGGGGACCTGTGCTCTTCCTGAGAGTATGACTCTGCAGGGACTTCTCCAGACTCTCGCCCCTGGCCTTACGATCCGGCCCAGTCTGGGAGCTCCGTCTCCTGACCTGACCAGCCCCGATTTCCTGAAACTGAAGGTCCTAATTACATCAGCTCTGTGCCAACGAGTCCATCCTGCATGCTGCCTGAGCGCGTAAACCGTGGGAAGAAAGCAAACAAACCGTTATATAGCTCGCTGTCATTGAAATGTAACATTTTTGGTGGCCGATATATCTTAGCGGTCTGAATTGAAGCAAAATAATACATCGTTGATGCTCAAATTTGGCATTTATTATACCCTAAGCATGTATTTTCCCTTTCTCCATTTAAGTCGTTCATTTAAATGTACTCTATATTCAAGTAAAATTTGCCTGAGAAAGAAATTACTTCACAAGCCTAGACTGACGTTTATTACTGCAGCAGTTATTTCTGCAGACTGTACACCCCTGCCTGGTCTCCTGTGTACCCCGGGGCAGGACAAACTCCCCTAGGATCAGAATCCTGAAGTGGTACAAAGTGAGGAATAATCATTCATTAACCTCTGAACTGGAAAGGCTTCGCATCACCTCCCTCCTGAGACACCTCCAGCCCCCACCCACCCCACCCCACAGCTGCTCCTGGGCTATTGACAATCACATAATGATCTCCGATGGATTAACTGGCTTACACGGGCCGTGGTCTCGTTTTCAATTACGCTGCGTGCAATTTACATCTCAAGCCATGCACTCGGCCCCGGCCGGCCCAGGAGACATGCCCCTCCCCCTCCAACCCCTCCCAATGCAGACCTATGGGTCCCCCCGCCCAACGCCATGCCATTCGGGTCATATTGCCATGCTGCCCCCATGCTGAGATCGTTACACACGTTTTCTGTTGCTGACAGTCACCATCTTTTCACTACTCTGTCATGTTCATCAGTTTCCTCTGAAGACGTCCAGGAGGTCACATGACCGACGTAACACGGGGAGGCAAAAAGCAACAATTCTTACTTCAACAGATTACAGGCAGATGTTAGGTGCTGTTTAGTTCAGTAGCGTATTTGTTTGCAGACAGACATAAATATTCACAATATATTTGTTTCTGGTTTATCTAAGGCGGCAGGATATAAATAGAAACATGTGAAGCTATATTAAATAAAAATAGCTAAAAAGGTTTATTTATTCACTTAACTTTTGTATAATTTTACTTTAAATAATTTGTGTTAAGCAGCACTGAATTTACAAAAAAAAAAGAAAAAAATGTCTTTGTAGCAAAAGCCTTTAGGAATTTAGGAATGTCCTGACCTAAACATGCGGCAATTAATTATTTCATCGCTTTCTTCTCTTTGTTCTTTTTGATTAAACGCAAAATCGGCTGCGTGTTTAGTGCCAGCAGAGTGCTAGATTTCAGATCCCGTGTCTGATGTTGGCGTCTGACTGAAGGGCCGGCCGAGATTTTTAGCAAAATCTAGAAAAATAATAAACCACAGCAGGTTTACATTACACAATTGTTATAACCCCACATTAACAGAAAGCAGAATTCTGTGCAGAAACAGTAATGCTAACACCCATTAGCAAGAGCAGAACAAGGACGTGTAATGAAATACTATGTAACTATATGGGACCTCTGATCTCCTTTGATTACTGAGTGATATTATTGACAGTATGAGTCAGCTTGTATAGTATTATTCCCGTAATAATAGTTGCAATTACCAAAGTATTTATATTTGATATATATTTTTATATTTTAACTTATGTATTTCAAACTTTACACTGGACATGAGGCTGGTCCAAAAAAACACAAACTAACAGATTTCAGTTTTCCACAAAGATAGTTTTATTCTTTGTCGTATTTTTTACAAACACACTGAATTTTAAGGAAAATAACATTTAGGAGTCACCCCATTTGGCAGTTTTTGCCATCTGAACTAAACAGCAGAGAAGAACATTAGGAAAGTCTTTGATGGAGCTGGAAAGTTCTTGTGATGATACGCGACCAGTCGAGGAACAATGCATTTCTGGTCCTCGTCTTTTGTCAGCACGTCATTCGATATTGCTCTATGAGATTTATTCCTCTTTCCTCTTTTAAAAGATGCTTATAAACATTTATATGAAAACTGCAAATGAACTAAAAAAAAACAGAATCTCCGCCTTACTACAAGTATTGTTCTGTGTTTCATAATTGCTGTCTTATTGTTTATTAACCGTTTTAGCCAGTTAAGAACCTGTATGCACGTAATAACAACCCAAAAAAATGTTCCGAATACAGCAACCTCTAAATGGTTCAGTTAGGCCGAAATCACACAGGTAATCAAGCTAACCCTAATGGACAAAAATAAGCCTTGAGGAGAAATGATTTTACCAACATCACCTCTTTGCGTTGGCAAGGGTGTAATTTTGGGTTGAACATTGGGTGGTTGAGGGCTCCACTCATTTTTTGATTATTTGGGGGGATGTTGTTGATTATTGAGGAGGTTAAAATGAACTGGACACCATAAAAGTGAGAATCATAAAGTATCTTTAAAGTTTTTCATTGTCCATCCTAAATCTTATCTCAAATTATAACAGTAGATAAATTAAGATTGGTAAACCGATAATGTCTAAATTGCACTTCAGCATCGACATGTATCATCAATCGGATTTGGTTTTACTAATTATCTACAATAAAAAAATCATGTGAAGGTTGACAAGGCCGCAGAAAGTGTTATTTTTACCCCCAGTGAAATTCATATCAAATGCAGATAAAGTGCTTCCCTAATGGAATCTGTATTGCACTTTGGAAAATAATACACACATCACACTATCCTCCCAGAATTACAGGCATGCTGCAAACACTGAGTGCTGAAAAGCCATTCGTATCATTGTCATTCTGGGATTACGCGCCACGTCTTATAGGTTACTGGAAATGAGTAAGACCAACAGGCCTGTTCTTCCAAGTAGGCGTTCGGTCAGACCTTTTTCAGGGCACGGCTGGAACACGAACCTTTAATCCTCACGTCTTGAAAGCCGTGGAGTTGCAGATTCCTGGCGATTTCGAATTGCCGGCGGAATTCTCAGCATGCGATTAATCATGCGTACACCCTCGATGGGATTGCGTTCCTAAACCGGACGCTTCGAAACCACGCGAACGGGCGGCAGACTTCTCACTGAAGAAAACAAGGAATATCTTTTAGAAACGGCCAGCATTAATCTTTAAGCCAACAAAGGGAAGAGAGGGCAGGTTTCCTAGAACTGGGGAATGACTCAACATAGTCAGCACCATCTTACATTACCCCCGTGAGAAGCGAATGAATGGTGGTCTACTGGGCTTCGCCTTTGTTTTGCATGGGTGACACCAACAGCAGATCATCTCTGATGTCGGATGTATCATTTGTCTCACGCCATAATCAATTACCATCTGTCAAATAACTTGAATCTGCAGCAATGCTGAGAAAAACGAGGGCTAGCCATGTGAAATCCACACGTGTGCCCTGCCGCCCGGTGCCATCTCACCCGGGATCCCTAATAAACCAGGAGAATTCGCCGCATTTTTTCAAACATTAAAGCACAGTGCCTGCTTTTTTTTTTTTTTTGAATAGAAGTAACAAGTATAGGGTGGGAAGGTTTGGCCCCAAATTATTGCAAAATGAAACCCAATCTGCACCTCTGAAAAGCTGCATACGGGTAATTTTAGACTGTGGTGCAGCTGTAGGGTGTCACTGATGGTCTCAAAATGCGTCTTTTTTCCCCCCTCCTTGCATGTGGCCATTCACCAGCTGAGCACTGTCATGGCCGGGGGGCTGGGGGAGGGGCCGCAGCCAGATATTACCGTCATTTACAGGAGTGAGTGAGGGTCCTGGAACTCGCACTGCTGACCGTAACGGGGGGGAACCTGCCGATGGGGAAAAACACCTCAAAATTGTAATTTATACTTTGACTTGTAATTTGAGTGTTGATCTCGGATGGAATCCCATGGGTTAGGTGATTTTATTGTTATTATTATTATTTGCTGCACAAAAAATGAACTGGATCAGACTGCAAAACATGCATGTTTGTTATAATACATAATTCTTAGAACAACAGTTATTGTGATGTAGATTTTTATAGATAGTAATACATCACCTTCTATAGTAAAAAATTATTTCTAAGCAAATATTTAGTCCTATACACAGACATAGACATGTATCATGCATCTAATTTAATGTTTATCTATCTATCTATCTATCTATCTAT
>JAODKN010000016.1:1114713-1127515 GCA_026774425.1 Petrocephalus zakoni | reverse complement strand
ATCTATCTATCTATATACCTATATACAGTATCTATATATAATGGAATTTTAGTGGACTAATTCTCAATGCTTTAAGAGTTGGTCCTAGAAAAGCCAAATTAAACTAAATTATAGTGGATCAGCAATTTCCGTTTCCCTCCAGCATTATGTGGTAACACTTCTAAGCCATTTGAGGGCCTGACATGCAGTGTGTCCTTGGAATCAGTCAGGAAGTATAATATCTTTATAAGTATGTATCACAATTCATCGGTAATTTGGGGACGTGGGTTTACAGGGCAGAATTTGTCAATGTACTTTGAAGGAAAAAGTGTATTTAAAAAGTAGGGTTTGGCTTAGCATGAGGTCATAACTTCACTACTATCCACTACTATTTAAATGTCATGACAATATTATTTTAATGGGATATACAACTTAAATTGTTATGCCTGATACTGCAGAACACTTGGTAGGTCTTTCTACTTAATGCAGAAAGTGTTATAAGAACACAGAGGCCTCAGTAATAAATGCAAACAGTCTAATTATCACAAAGAAATTAGAATAAATATAAAATCTTACAGATATAAAGGTTTAATGGGTCCATACATAAATATTCCAGGGAAATGTTTCAAATGAGGCTCTAATAATACTCGGACATAACTTTTTGTTGTTACGGAGAGCTGCATGCACAGATTTGTCGATGCCGTTACCAGCCCCCCGCGATTAAATGCTCCCTCGTTATTCGTTACGGTCGCGGTATCGGTTTATGGCGTATAGCCTGCAGTTTGTATTTGGTAACTCCGCTCAAATCTGCTTTGAACTCGGTGGAAAGACGGACGCGACACGGGAGACGATAACGCAGAATGAGCCCCACCGCCACCACCCGCTTTCTGCCGATTAATCATCTGATTTACGCCGCGGTCAGCGGGCGCAGGACGGGGGTAAGCGGGAGGGGTTCGGGGGGGTATCGGGGTACCGCGGGCGCTCCGGAGGCTGGGAGGCTCCTGACGCTGAGCCAGCGGAGTCTAAACGTTACAGAGGCTGGAGGAGGCAGCTTAAAAGCTAGATGGAAAGCAAAGGCTAAATGCAAAGCAGCAGGGAGGTGGGCTCCGCTTTCAAACGGAGATATATGGGCAGTGGTACTGGGATTAGGCGCTTTGGGAACTTAAAACCGTGGATGACAGCGTGGGGCATCTTAAAAGTCAAGATGGATAGGCTGTTCATGGCATTGCCAGACATGGTTAAATAAAGCTAATTCTCAGTCGTTACAAATATGGGTGACTCACAAGTCAGGCGAAACAGAGGGCGACGTCGCTCTGTAGAAAGGTTATGGCCAGCTGGTGCGATTTGTGATGCCTTTTAATTCAGGGGGCCCGGCCTCTTTTTTTTTGGCAGGGTACAGTGAAAAAACAAATAAGCCATTCAATCACCTATGCCTTCTTCCGCATGAAAACATACGTAACTACTTTACGTATCCTTCACAAAAATGGTTTAGGCAGTCTGGAGGTTACAACCGAGATCCGTTCCCTCATTCTGTCAGGAAAAATAATACAGTAGATAATTATAATGATAATTCTATAGTAATAATAAAGGTAACTACATATAGTCCTGTACTGTACCTCGAGCTGACGAGTCGTACAATGTTTTCACAAGCATCACGCAGTAGTGCGTGCATTTATTATTACGAAACACTGTATTTAATTTTTTATATTATAGTCATTATGGTAGTTTGTTCGTTAAGTACTAGTTGTAAGTCGGACGTTCTAACCCTGTTAGGTTACCATCAGATATTAACAGTCCTATGATGTTTTTGCCAATTCCCAAAGTCAGTTTCTTCTACTTATGTTTTGTACACATTTTTTGCAACATTAGATAACATTTTGATTGAAATTTATAATTCATTTAAAAAAAATCACAGTTTACCGTCTATTAGCTACAGATAGTAATTGTCCATAGTTTTTATAATAATAATATCCCAACTGATCCACCAGATCTGAGAATTTTTCAGATTTATAAGACTGGCCATACTAACTGCAGTAAATGTGTTTAGCTAAGTCCTTAAGTATGGCCTACAGCAATGATCTTCCAACTGGGAAGAAGGATGGACCTCTATCACCTTGTTTGGCGTAGCAGGACTGGTCCCACAACCGATGGCACATATGGCAAGGATTAAGCCAGGAAGGTAGGTTTTTAAAAATGTGTTCCTGTGAGCTTTTCACATTGACGACAGACGGGTTCGGAATCCACATGTGTTGAAATACAGAAATGGTTACATGGACACTTTGATATTCCGTGATTTATTTGGCCCTGACGCCAGTTGCAAATGTCTTAAGCTGCAGAAAGGCGCGTCTGGGAAATGGCGATGCAGTGTATCAGAAACACATTTCAGCGTGTTGGCGCGGGACAATGGTGTCGCGGGAAACGTGCAGAAGTGGGCCGTAGTTGCGTGTGGTGGTGGAGCGGATGCTTAGGAATGGCGGAAAGAGCTGGACCCGCTGGAGGACGGGTTCGAGCTCGATGGGCGTGGCGCCGCACGAGCGTGACATGGCGGACCTAGCTGCGGGTGGCGTTTCAAACGGAGCAGGCGGCCATATTGGCCCCTTCTTGACAAGGCGTGGGATTTTGGCAGGGATTTCCAATCCAGCTGTTTTTACGAGTCGTTTGTTTGTTTTCAGCTGCAGGGTCTGCAATGGGGGGCAGGCAGAGGTCAACGGTGTGCCTCTGTAAATATGTTAATGGGGATGATGGGGGAGGCTGATGACAGAGGGATCATTGGAGCTCTACCACCTCTGCACTGCTGCTCTATTCATCTGCCCGTGGACAAACAGCACATTCACGGACTCTGGCGATAGAGGGCAGTGCGAGGCTCAGTAGGCGAAACCTCTGTGCCTGTGATCGGAAGGTTGTGGGTTTGAGCCCGGCCTAGGCAGAGTAATCACTTCTGTAGGCCCATAACCCATAAGCGCTGCAAGGTGGCTGCCAAGCTTTCCATCTACAAGTGTGTCATGGACCACAAGATGGAGTAGGCAAAAACCAAAAAATGTCATTATTATTATTATTAAGGGTGTCAAACCTGAGAAACATGCGGTGATGTCCTATACCGTTTGCTTAATACCAAAGTGCATTTTCTTCATATTGCAAGTGCAGGATATTTAATGATAAATAGTCTTTCACTGGATTCTCGGGAGTGCAGTAAAGGGAGATCAATCCCATGCAATAGAGTGGCTCCCCCGTGTATTTGGGGGCAGTAAAACTACTGCGAAAAACTGGTTTGGTAACTAAAATGCCATTACATGTGTGTAGAAGTCAAAGGATGCATTTCTCTTGACCTTCTTGTTTGACAAAAACAGTAAATGGTATGATCACCTGCTAGCTTCCAGAGTGCTGCAAGGTCAAGCCAAAAACCTCAGTAGGATTGCAGAGAGCGTAAGACATTTACAGTATTGTTACAGTATTGTCTCCTGTCAGAATTCCAGCTTGATGTTCCACATCACAACGCAGTGAAGAATAGATGATGCCTATCAGTCGGGTAAGCCCTAGTAGCACTACTGGGACACAGGCAGAGCTATATTGTCCACATGGAGAAAGTTTATGACAGAGGTGAATCTTCCCAGGCAACATTCCAATGGAATGTGGAAAAATGTCCAGGAAGTGACAAGAGTCTGAGAATGAGAATGAGAAAGTCTTGTCTGTACTAGAAAATTTTACGGGATTGTCACTGTATCAGGGAATTCTGCTGGGGAATATTAAGGTCTGTACCGGAAATTTCTATATTAGTGTGTCATGGACTGTATCAGAGAAATGTCCTGGTGAAAGTCACAGGCTGGACCAGAGATTTGTACAGAGGAGAGTCACAGGCTGGGCCAGAGATTTGCACAGGGGAGAGTCATGGGCTGGGCCAGAGATTTGTATAGGGGATAGTCACAGGCTGAACCAGAGATTTGTAAAGGGGAGAGTCACGGGTTGGGTCAGAGATTTGTACAGAGGAGAGTCATAGGCAGGGCCAGAGATTTGTACAGGGGAGAGTCACGGGCTGGGCCACAGATTTGTTCAGAGGATAGTCACAGGCTGGGCCACAGATTTGTACAGGAGAGAGTCACGGGCTGGGCCACAGATTTGTTCAGAGGATAGTCACAGGCTGGGCCAGAGATTTGTACAGGAGAGAGTCACGGGCTGGGCCACAGATTTGTACAGAGGAGAGTCATAGGCTGGGCCAGAGGTTTGTACAGGGGAGAGTCATGGGCTGGGCTGGGTCGGAGATTTGTACAGAGGAGAGTCACAGGCTGGGCCAGAGATTTGTACAGGGAAGAATCATGGGCTGAGCCAGAGATTTGTACAGGAGAGAGTCACGGGCTGGGCCAGTGAATTGTAAGAGGATATCCAGGAACCCCGTCATGAAACACTGTCAGAATTGGTATGCTTCCTTTATTTAACACTGCAGTGTTGTGGAAAACTGCGTTGTTTGCTAACATAGGCCGTCCTGCACTTTCTGCTACCAAGTCAACAGTGTTACCTTAAAAAGGGCCCACGGTGTCCAGATGGCAGGGACAAGACCCCAGGAATGCGGTCACTTTGGGGTACCGTTCAGCGGGGTATAATTACATCATAAGCCTAGGCTCTTTTCTGTCCGCCTGGCAGATTAGATAAACTCACTTTGATCCTCTGTTCTTCTCAAGTTCGATATGAAAACACCGGGCTAACCCAATTAGCTAACGTGGGATCAGGCGCCTGTAAATGGGGATTGACTGGCACAGCGCACACTTGCCCCCAGAAATGAATTACCTCTGATGGATGACCAGCCTCCGTCAAAGTGAAAACCGAATTCTGCTGCTAAATTTGTATTTGACGCCTTCCTGCCAGGCGGTCTCCCAACAGTTAGCATGATACCTCAGTTGGCCATCGACCGGGCCCCCCCCTATACAAATAAGCTGTTTAGCTACGTCGCGTGGGATGGCGTAATTAGGTTTGCGAGGCGTACATAAATATCTGAGCACGGAGGAGCGGCTTCTCTAAACGGATGCAAACACAGGGGCAGAGAAGAAGGGCAATTAATAAGGTGCAGTTAGACCTGCCACCTGATCCACTTCACAGCAAAGTAATTGATAAAAGCAGAGCGCGGTTATCGCTGCCCAGTATTTAAAGGAAGCCCTCATCCTTATGCCGGTCACATGGCCCGGGGTTGACCATCCGGAGTAGGTGGCAGGGATCAGGGGCTGTCCGCATCGGGTTCTGGAGTCAGAGCCCCACTGGATCTATCTGGTCATAAATGACTGTGAGGCAGCAGGTTCTGCTACATGATGTACTGAACTTGGACTCGTTCGGAAAATAAAGAGACCCTCATCTGTCTTGCTTGCCAGCACTGAAGTGTTCCTTTACCAAAACATTCTAAGGGCATTAACAGAACAGACAACAATAAAGGATGTTCTCATTTGAAGGGGCCCTACCCTTTTGCATCCTAAGGCAGAGGTCCCAGCACCACACACACCCCCGATGGATCGTATACATCCTATGGGATAGGAATAAGCTGCCCGATCCGTGCCCCCACCCTATATCGGATGAGCAGTTAGGAGATGGATGGATGGATAGAATATCTAAACTTCACTTCCCTTGTCTTGTACACCCGCCATGTTCAAAGCTGCAAAATACTACTGAGAAATACATGGGGATGTTGAAGCAGCCTGCAGTGGACTGCAGTGCTGAAATGTGGACGGACTTGAGGGAAAAGGAGCAACAGAATGAATCTCATGAAATTGTAGGTGGTGGGGGTGGAGATTACAGCCCCCCCCGGGGCCCGCCACTGCGGGTGTAATGAGCTCCTCACACAATAAGCTCCCCGCTCTGGCGGCTTGTTTGTTTACCAGCGGCGAGATAATTAGCCCAGAAGTAACGAGCACGCTCCGATGACAAGCGCTGCAACGCGATACCCTGCGAGACGCGTTCTCCGCCGTCACTCTCCCTCTCCACGACAACTGCGGGGGCGCGGGGGAGAGCTGGGGGCGTCTATTTTTTAACCTGGCTCTCTGGACACGCCTGGCGCCAGCCCCAGGGGTCAACCGCAGAGCTGGCTGACAAGCGCCGGTGTGGGGGTCAAGCCCCCTGCCCCCTGCCCCCCCCAACCCCTCATATCAATGCTGGAGCCCTAACTAACAGCGGAGCAGGTCAGGGTGCCGTCCCACGTTATAATACCGAAATAATACCGAATACGTATAATACCGAAACGCGCACCCGCGGTTTCCCGCGTGCGGATGCACGGATGGTATTCCTGTCCCAACGCTGCTACTCTCTTGGTGCTTTATCGATAAAAATGCATGCTGGTAACTATACTGACACTGCTCACTTTAAGTTATTATTATTTAGTTCTTTACCCATTTAATTTTTGTTTTGGCCACCCCTATCTAACGTCTTGTTTACATACGTACACATGGCATCAAGCAAGGCAAGTGTATTTATAAAGCACAATTCAAACACAAGGCTATCTGAACTGCCTTACAGAGTCATAGGGATACATTCATCTAAACCTTTGTGTCCAGCCCCCTCTGTATCGCAGTTTATGTATATTCCTATATATTCATTCAAACCAAAATATAGCTACTTATTATATAGCGCCGGCAAATTTATTCGGATTCTGTCTGAGTGTGTCCAGCTTGCCCAAGCCTGTCCAGATCTAATCTAGCATCTCAAACAAATCTAAGACAAAACTATACGTATTAGCTTTAGCATATATAATTTTGCTTAGTGATAATGTGCTTAGTTTTCTCTCTGTGTTTGTGCTCCCTTGATGCCGTAAGTGCGTGTGTGCATATCCCTTGGCTAAGGTAATGTCGGGCAGTTACTGGGCCGCCCCGGACAGCTGCGTGCGGATCACGCAGCAATTTCTCCTGGCTTTCGAAACGCGGGGCGGCTGCCCGGCTCAGTGTGGCCGCGGCACGAGGCCTGGCTTTCGTAGAAACCCCAGCGACGGCTGGCTGTGCGACACGTTTCAGGAGCTCCTGCGAATTCGGGCCCTTGCTTTTTCCGGAAAGCTCTCTGAAACACACATGACGGCCATCTGACTGGGAAAATGACGTCGGATTTGGCCTGTGCCTGCTTCCTACCGGTGACTGCGGTCTCACATGGCGCAGATCAATAGCGGCGAAGTTATTGCCTTGTTCTGCCAAAGTTTTGAGCAATTTCCCCAATCAGATTATTTGTAAATCTGGCACTGTCATTACTTTGCTATGATCAACACTGGCTGTTTTCATTATTAGACCACAAAAGTATTTATCTTTCAGTCATAAGTGCGACTGCATTTTGATAGAATATTCTTTTCCGCCTAAATGTGAAACAATTCACGATATAAAATAAATTAGATTTTTTGTCGTTTTTTTTTTTATTGTTGAGGAAGTATAAACAGTGAAGTTTAAGGTTATAATTGCGAAAGATTTTTTAATTTTTATTTTACACCATCAAATACCTGAAACCTAGATTTAGACAAATTACATTTAATTTTTTTATTGCATTATTTTCCTCCAGTGTTTGAGCTGTGAACGTCTACCTAGCATTGTCCAACAGGCCTTTTTTTTTTCCTGTCGCAGAGGTGTAAAGGTTACATCTTTGTGCCTGATAGGCCGGTGGTAACATTTAAAGGATGAAGGACTCGTACCCGTGACCTCCAAATGGTCTTCATTCTTTGCCGGTCCCGTGTGTGAGGCATTTCTGTTGACACCCGGCAATGCGGTGTTGATGAGTTAATCTAGCAGCTGAGTGTGTCCTCTAGGCCGCCCCCCCACTCCCCAAAGCCCTCCTGCTATCCAGCAAAACCCCCAGATCTCAGTGGGAAAAAAAAACAGCCATAACGCCGAGGACTTCACTCAACAGCCTTCAACAATGTGTTCGTTTGTTATCGCTCAAACACAGCGTGTCCACAAATCCCATTCGATTTGCTTGAAAGTTAAGCTAGCTGTGGTTTCTAGTCGAGTATCCAGTGTGACTACAATGGGGGTGGGGGGGAGGTGAGCTCTATAAAAGGACAAGGTATGTGGACACTCCTGGTGGACAGAGAATTGGACACCTACAAAGAAATGGAGGAGGGAGAATTATTGTGTGGGCATAATTTTAATTGAATTCCATAATTGAATTCCGAATACTGGCCAGGTGATCCGTGCCCACATTTTGCCAGCTGCCCATGCCATATCTGGCTGCCATTCCTAGTGCAACTGAAGTTCACGGGGGAACATTAGCTTTGGGTATTACTTTGTCATTTCTGGAAATTACCCAGGGACGTCTGAGATCATAACAGTAAAAATAGGCTTATGTTTAGTTATGAATGTGAAATTCGCCCCAGAGTTATATACTGTGACCTGCCATTATCCTGCCCTGTCTTATTACCTGTAATAAAGTGTCAAATTAAAAACCCCAAACCTCAACAAGCAGACCAAGATATTTCATGGGCCATTTTACTGCCAATTGGTGTGAATGGGGTGAATCATTATTTTAAGACCTTCTCATTCCAAAATGGGCTCCTACTGAAGAAAAAAGAGATAAAAGCAATATATTGTCATATATTTAGATGACCATAAAGTCTCAAAATGATCCAGTAATGCATTTTTTATTTGCCGAATCAGGAATATATCGCACATGAAGTTTCATGTGATGCCCTTAAGTCCAGGAAGAGAATTAACTCAACACCAGGACCTCTGTGAGTAAGATGTGGGTAAGAGTGATTTTTCCCATAATGCATTCTGACAGAGACAGTGTGTCTGATGGCCGTAAATCTATTTCATGGTCAAAGTGCGAGGGTTGCGCGTTCTGTGACCTGAGCCCTGCTAGCGGCTAGTTTTGGAAAACATCTCACCATGAGTTGGGCAGGAATTAACCTGCTGGGGGAAGGGGCAGTGATGTGTATATTTATGTGTTGATACCTCGAGGTGAGTTGGCTAAACTACAATGCTTCCTCTACTCATCTGCGATTCCTCGTACCTTATCCATGCCCTCATACGCTCTTAGCATAAGCCTCATGCTCTACCTCCCTCTCCTATATCTTCTGAACGTTTTTTTTTTCAGCTGAGGTCATATAATAAAAGAAATTTTATGCCTAGAGCTACATGATCCTCCTTTGATGCTCATCTGTGCGTTTTAGCACCATAAATCGTGCAGCTGCCTATGCGCGTGACGCAAACGGGTATTTCTGCTTGTTTGGATGGTTCCTGTTTTCCTATTGGTTGCCGACCCAGTTCCTTAGCAACCTGTCGTCCCGCCCGTTTCACTCATGCTTGCTGTCTGAGGTGCGGTGCCTGGCCCGGACCCGAGTCGCATGCACGTGGGAGCCTCCCCTTCATCCTCCTCCCGCACAATTTATTTATTTTCATAGCGTGGTGAAAATCAAACCCCCCCACAGAAATGTGCCGTCAGACTCTGCGCCGCGTGGGAAACTGTCCAGCATGACGACCTGGGAAGCAGCACTTTGTAATTTATTACAGCATAGAACATAAAAACAGACACATCCAGCAGGGAACCAAATAGCAATGATAAATAGACTGTTTCACATAAGCAAGCCTATTAAGAAATGGATGCATGCTATATGGTGGCCGGTGCACAAATTATAATGCAAAATCTGTTTAATATTCAGATATGTCACAATGGCTAAAAAGCCGCATCTATCTATCTATCTATCTATCTATCACTCTGTCTGTCATTATATCTATCTATCTGTCTGTCTGTCCATCTGCACATCAGTCCTTATAGCTATCATTAGTATTTATCCATAACATATTACCCACCACTGCTTGTCCAGCACAGGGTTGTGGTGTTTATCTGCTATATTGCAATTTAAACAGTAAAGCTTATGCTTGTGCTTCCGCTACCTTAAGCTCAGCAGACGCTGTGCTTGGGGGCCCCTGATAGAGCACAGCTCTGGCAGCATTTATTATACATTACTGGGGCAGATAATATTAAGCCTGGCTGTCGACAGGACGATGGACCCTCTGAAGCACCCTGGTACCATCTCCTTAGCCCCAACCCCCCCTTAGCAAACGGAGACAATAAAAGATCACTTAGGCTAAACGCACAAGAGTGCTAGCTGAGGATTTGGATGGGGCGCGGGGCAACGGTCCTGAAAACATTGTTAGTGTGTAGTATTTAGATTTCATTCCCCATAATTCTTAAAGCTTTTCTTAACCATCAATGCCAGCCCCCCACCCGCCTTGGGGATGTCTAATCACCCACAGAGTTAGGGAAATGCAAACGGGCTGTGAAGGAGTGTGCAGGCGAGGCCGGGCCGGGCTGGGGGGGGGGGGTGCTGGGGCTGCAGTTGATGCCCATCAAACATGACTCCTCCTTCTCCTCTGCCCCCTCCTCGAAGCCTGGCCAGTCTCCATCACCATGTTATGAAATATCAGCGCAGCAGAATGTGCCCTATCTCCGCGTGAGCCGCACAGGAAGAGGCTGTCAGCCTAATGTGCTGCCTTTTCCGATGATGGGGCCTGGCCCTACATCAGCCGTCCTCAAACATCTGCCCTCAAACACCCGAGCCTGCGCCGCGGCTCGGTACCGAGGAGCCAGACTGCCGGAGACTCTCCCAAGCTTCAGCTACAAACAGCTTGCTTGCTTCCCGCAAAAAGCACAACCCCAAGGGCGAAGAGAAATGCCTGGGCTGAGATTAACAGACGTGTTCTTCTAAGGAGCATGACGGTTCCAAAACCCCTCCAGATACACCTTTTCACACACACACATAGGCCCCGCCGTATCTGGGGTAATTTGTCGATCAGAGGGGAAGCATTAAAAGCCTCCATGGACACCCTGCCTACCAGCACTTTCATGCATAAACCACGAGCAGATGTGGGGAGACCCAGCTGTGCTTTGCTCTTCCTCCTTGACGGAGTCGAGAGAGGAGGTGGGCTAAGGGTCGTTCCCCCCTTGTGAGGAGCAGCTCCCTGGTCCTCTTCTGCCTAAATGTTCCCACTCCTGACCAATTACGTCCCGGTCGATGGGCTCTCTAGTAAACGAGGGCTTCTGACATGCTTCTTCTCAACCAGTCAACCTCTAGTCACATGTCCCTAGCACCTCAACGATCTTGCTCGAAAACATCTACTCTTGTTTCTACTTGGCCCATGATCACAGCTGGTCGGCTTCCACCGGAATTATTCCCCAACGTGTGCCTAACGTTACGCGTTAATGCCGAAGCTTAAATACGTTTAGTCAGTATTATTCTCCCTCTAGTGGGGTATTTTGGAGATCAGTGTCACATTTCTCTCAATACCCTTGAGAATTTTCAAGGTGACACTAACTAGATCAATGCTGGACAGTTTTATCAGAATGGATGTGGGAAATAATGAGTATTTTGCTCAGTGTTTACGAGCATCTTCAGTGCTGTTGGTGGCATCGGTGGTATCTGAGGTGGCACTCTGATAACCGAGAGCTGCACCTAGTGGATTGCTGATCCCTGGCCCAGAACACGTGATCTGAGCTTTGGATGCGGATTGGAGTCAGCTGACTATACACATCATGGAGGATGTTCAGTCGTAATAGGCTCTCACAGTCTTTGGGTCAGATCTTTTGGACTTCTGGCATATCAGTCCCAAGTCTGTTCCCATTACTGGGGCTACATTGCTCCAAGAGCGAAGTTCAAGGAGCTTGGCAGTGGGTTACGGGTTGCATGCGTGTTTATCGGTAGTGCTTGTTGCCATGGTAGCAAACAGTTAAAACGATCCTCGCTGACTTTTTCTCCCACCTGCTGGAGGAGGGAGTCACTGGCAGGGACGCGTCTGGAAAGGGGATCCGGCGAGGAACTGGGCGCGAGGGGCTCCCCGGGTCTCCAGACGCTAAATCATGTCCCCCACGCCGTGAGTGTTGGCGGGCTGAGAGACCGACTGCGTGCTTGAGCGCCTGTGTGAGGAGGGAAGTGGGCGGGAACAAAGCATATCGTGACACAGCAATTACGTGCCAAGATCGAAGCAGTGGGAAGGTTTTACACGGCAGCTTGATGTTTACCAGCGGCTCGCGGCTCGAGTCCTGCCAGGGAGCTCTGGTCCGCAGCATGAATCTGAGCGAGATAAAGAGGTATGGCGCGGAGGTGACACACCGGGCGTCCTCGTCCAGCTGGCAGGTGGGAGTGTGCCAAACCCCGACCGCCGGCTGACGCAGGACCGCCTGCTATCGAACGTCCCGCGTGACGTTGGCGCGGACGTTTGTTAGCTTTAGCCGAGACACCTTGACGGCCATTAATACACGTCTGCTTGGTGATTTAATTACGGCTTCTGGATACATAACACCCCCCCACCCCCCATGAAAATAGTTTAATAGGGAACAAGCCTGTAAGCACGTGGTCAGGAGGGGGGGGTGGTGGGGATCATTTTGCCCAGCATTGCGAGCCACTGCTCGATTAGGTCCTGGCCATCTGGTGGTGGCCTTCGCCTGAGCTTGGCTGTGGTCCATAACCTTACTTCCATGGACCGGTAATGCTTGGTGTCTATTTATACGGCTTGAAAACAAATGCAGCAGGTTTTTAAACACAGTGGCATTAAGAAGCTGAGATTTTTGACAAAGCAAATGGTGGACTTCATACATTTCCTGGCACGGAGTCAGAGGTGCTTGGGATGGCTTTTCGGCCAGCGGTCTGGCGGGGGGGGGGGGTCCATCTCCTCGAGCTGGAAGGGGGGGTCTGTTATGGTGATCGGCGATGACGGGCCTCTGCTCGATGACGGGCCTCTGCTCGGTCACGGGCGCAGCTGGTCCCACGTTCGGCTCCGAATGCCCAAGGGCCGCCATGGTTGGCCTGCGCCATTGCGACAAGCGCATTCTCACCGCAGGCATTGCGACTGCCTGTGTGCAGCACCCTGTCCCCCCAGCA
>JAODKN010000016.1:1074620-1094474 GCA_026774425.1 Petrocephalus zakoni | reverse complement strand
GTCTTACCTCCCCCCCCCCCCCCCCCCACACACACACCCACACACACACACCCATTTGGCATGGTCAAGGTTGGTGACCCGTAGACAAGTGCCGTCTGGCCCCTTGTCAGGAACTGTGTGGCCCCCAGATTGGGCTGGATAGAGCTGGGGGCCCCCGCTGTGCCTCTTCTCGGCGTGAGGGGGTGGGGTGACAGTCAACCTGATCCCGGTGATTCATGTACGCGGCGGGGAGCCGGGTCGTGGCTGTGGCAAAAGCCCCCGGAAAGGCAGGACCCAAACGCAGCTAAACAAAGTGTTTCCAGCCACAGCAGTGCCTGAGGAAGACATCCAGCATCGTATAATATTTAATTCTGAGCCGTGACCCGCAACCGAAAAAAGCAGCCTAAAGACTGAATGACTTAATCATGAGTGATTAAATATATAATATTTATAATTCTTTAATTGACCTTTAAATGAATGCAAGTGTAAGTTATGCAAATTGTGTAAAAATATACCGACATTTTCAGCAGCGAGTCGGCTGTGCATTTGCATGGTGAGCTTGGATTAATTTATTTTTAATTTTTTCCATTCTGGGAATACAGGGCGCGTTTGGTAGGGGTGGGGAGGGGGCATATTCACCCAGCAAACCATTACACAATGGACCCCCGCCCAGGATTGCAGGCATCTGTGCAATGTGGCCTGAAGCAGTTGGGGAATGGGGGGGGGGGGGGTGGGTGTCGTCACCCCCCCCATCCCGCTAGGTGTGGGGACAGGTGCATGGGTGGGGGCCGTGTGGATTGGGTTTGGGGCGGGCCCACATTGGCATCCATGGTGGCTGTGACCATTCCGCGCGGGGCTATTCAGAGAGGCTAGGGGCAGCCAGACTCCGGGCTTGGGGTGGTGGGGTGCTCTCTGCCGGCCCTCAGAGACGCACCACTGTGAGAAGAGCCCGGCAACCCGGAGCTCCCGGTCGCTACGCGGTCGTGCAAGTAGTAGGGTACGGGGCAGGGGGGTGGCGGTGATCCTCGAGAAAAAAAAATGCCCAACTCTCCAAATTTCCCGTAACGAGAAACACATGACAGAGGTTCAGCAAAAGGTTTTATTTTATGTGTGTATAAGCTGGATATCTGAGTAAAGGACAGGGCTGCCGTGAACTGTGTTCTAGTAAAACTCTGGGTCTGTACTTATTTCCTTGGGAAGCTATTAGTTCCAAGGGACAGAATTCATAGGGATAAAAAAAACATACACTGCATCCGCTCTATATCCCTGCTGAAAGTTCCAAAGCGACTTACAGGTGGAGACTTACTTACAAAGAGGAAAGATCCTGACAGCGCTGATCCCAAACAGTTGAAATAATTTCTATGTCTATGATCGATAGAATATCTTTCAGTAGTCTAATGAAATCAGTAAATGATTAGGTTAAAGGTATTTATTATCATTAAATATTACGCTGCCCGGATTTATAAGGCAACATTTCGTGGGGGGGTGGCTCAGTTTACATTTGTTCTTCAATAAAATAAAGATGAATGCACTTTTCATAGTAATAGTTAATAAGAAACTGACAATTTAATTGAGCGTTTTTAAAGTTGTAACACACATCTGGACTTTAGTTACTGTCCGGAAAAAAAAATCGAGCTGTGGCCATGGAAAAAGGACGTTAATAATCAACGCTGGACCTGAGGGCTGTCATCTTAGCACAGCTGTACCAGCGTGCGAGGACGTGCATGAGGTGTCACGGCTGGCGTCTACGGAAAGCCGGAGAGGACAAAATCCCCATGGCATGCTAAGTTAGATCCGTCGCCGCCTGGCAAAGGAGGTGAGCGGAGACGTATCGTCACGACGATGGCCGCTTACTGCCAGGGGCTGCATTGTAGTCATGTTTGAAGAAGGGACCAAGAAAAACTGCCGGGGATCGAGTCGGGCTGAGCTTTCCTCCACATGGTAGCTGTGATGCCAAGGTCATGTGACCTGTCATGTTAGCAAGGGCTTTGTGGAGGTGATCAGAAAGGTCCGCGGCTGTTTCGGTTGGTGGTGTGGGGGTTCAGGTCCAGAGAGTAAAAATCCAGACCAAGATTTTGTTTCAACCAACTCAACTGGTTGGCAGAAACAAAATCTTGGTCTGGACTTTTGCTCTCTAGACCTGGATTATCCACCTCAGCCAAGTGGTCGGGTGGGTACGGGGGGGGGGGGGGGTTATTCTGCAATGTACAGAGAAGAGCAGTCACCTTGGTAGGCGTTGGCCCCCTGGAGAAGGAGGGGCGTGGAGCTCCCCGGCTGTGAGAACTGTCAGGCTGCTTGAGTGATTGGCCATATGGTCCTGGACGGCATCCAGCCCTCCTGCCAGGTCAGGCTGGAGGAGCCTCATTCTCCCTGCAGTGGCCGGTCCCAACCACTTCCAGAGGTCCCTGCCCTACCTTTATTAGTGTCTCATTTTTACTGTCATTAAATAAGAGCCTTTTCGCATTGTTCGGCAGGACAAAATAATCTTGAACCATGTCACACGACCAAGTCACATTATCCAGCTCATATAAGCTAGCGGTGAACCCATGTTGAGCCTGCGGATGGTATCAGATAGTATTAGGTCAGGATGGTGACCAGGTTTCTGACAAAGCGAGGGACACGGCTGGCCAGCCTTCTCCACAGAGTACGGGCCGAGGCTGATCCCATGACCGGTCGTGCAAATTTTTTTTTCTTGCCCTTCCATCCTCATTTTATGGGCTCAGCAGAGGGGTCCCTGTGGGATTCTCCATTCAGCTGAGAAAGCGTTACTCAAGCGCTCAACGCCATCATGTGTATCTTAGCACTATACATCTCGACCTCAAGTACAGGTGGCTGTTGACATTGTAGCTGAGTGATCTGCTTAAAGGTACAACTTAAGAGGTACAACTGGGACAATTGCATTTGTTCCAATTAAAAGTAGCTAATTACTTACAAATTGCTTTTTTTCCTCATTATCAGGAGTGCAATGTTTTCTAAAAGCCTGTTCCAACGCTGTATACTCACACAAATATAGATGCAGGTCTCCTCTAGTGCATGGACTCCAGACTAAAGCATTATTTAAGATGGAATTGCCTGATTTGTAGTGGTGGAGAAACCTGGAGCTGATTTAGGGGAGTTTGATCCGGCCCCGTGGTCCACGCTCCCATGGCTGTATTCTGACGCGCCCATCCCGCACGGCGAGGTGGACAGGGTTTCCACGGAGACGCCCGGACCCCGGGGCACCTGCGGACCCGGTCGCCATCGTCCAGAGGGAACACGGCTCCGTGATATACACACTCTTCTCCTAAGAGGGGTTTTTCCATTGATTTATATAGTCAGGATAACAAGAGTCGTAAAGCCATTTTTAAAGATGCACTCCCATGAAACTCCCCCCCCCCCAGCAGACAGGGCCTGTTGTGTGCTGGACACCCGCTCAAGGTTTGCGAAAGGTTTGCCGAAGCTGTAAATCTAACAGGCAAATATTTTCTTTGATTTTTTTTTTCCCTGGCTTTGTTCATCCACATGCGGCTGGAGTTCCTCCGACTCGTGAATGATCCGCAGAAAAGACAGAACGGATCCACGCCACCATCCGCCATCCGGAGGCAAACCGGGGGGGCATTAACGTAAACTGCACAGAGCAAACGCTACATCGAGTACAAATGTGCAGCTTAACTTACGACCCCCAAAACACCTGCGCCACAGGATATGTAAGTCTCAAATAAAACATTTTCATTTCTCATGATATATTTTAGGCACAGTGGAGTGACTGTACGGGTAAGCACATGCATTTAATCCTGGAGTTGTTACTCAGCAGCGCAGATTTTAAAGCTAAGAGCTGTAACAAAGTTATAAACTGGACAACGACAGAAAAGCAAGCCAGTCCAAGCATAAACATGAATTGTTTGCCGAGCGAGGCATCGTTAACGGTCACGGTCGCGTTCGTACCAATATGGCGGGCTGGCTGTCACACCGCATGGGGTCAGCTATTCCCCCGGCTGGGGCAGCGATTTGGGGGAAAGGGGCGCGGGGGGTGTTGGGGGTGCAAGGTCTGGCTGGGGTCTCTGCAGGTCGAGGGTTCACTCAGAGGACCACATGCATCCCGTGTTTGCTCAGCCAATGGCAACCCCTGCTAGGACGTCGGTAACATGAAACACTAAACAGCAGCCTGACAAAGGTCAAAAACAGTCCAAGGTGTTAAATGGGTGCTGTAAGGGGAGAGAAAACGAAAAAGAAGACCCGGAGAAGGGGGGGAGAGAAAGAGAGCAAGAGAGAATGGGGGGGTGTGAAGGGGTTCACTGGGTGACCTTTGACCCCTCCTCCTCGCCCCCAGCAGGACGGTGTTGTAATAAATTGCCGGTCGTTAAGGGCCCGGACACCTCTTGGCACCCACTTCAAAAGGACTCGGCAGTTCTGCCTGTTATGTTTGGGTTTAGCGTGGCGGACGGCTGGCCACGGCAGTTCGATCGCCGGCCCCCGCCGGCCCCCACTGGCCCCCGCCAGCACATCTGGCTGGCAGCACCTTGGCTGAAATTGAGACTTTGTGTCTCTTGATGTCTTTCCCGTGACATCTTTATTAACGCCCAAGCACCCGTCCCCACGCCTGCCGGCGCCCCGGCACATTTTCCTGCCTCCTGGAGCCTATCGGCGGAACCGTAATCCGAAACCCGTGCGATGTCTCTCCGCCTCCCCCCAGTGTCGGTTCCTGTGCCGATAAGCCGACTAACGGAGGTGCCACTTGTCCGAAAGCCATCCCCAAAAAAACATATTCAGCCCCCCCCCCCCAATATAGTCTGAAAGAAGCCCACAAAAATCGCCCTCTATCCTGCTGGTCCAGTTCCAGTCCGCTGGCCCTCGTCTTTGGGCTTGCAAGCAGGTGCTGGGTCCAAACCGTTAAGCCAAAGTGGACACGTGAATCGCACAAGAGGCCAAATCAGCCAGCAGCACCATCTCCAGCTCAATCAGCCAAGCACTCCGAGAGAGAGAGAAAAGAATTATGAATCCAGCCTGGAAAAAAAATAAAACACTTAAAACTACTGAATTGAGCCACCGTCCAGCAGAAATACAGCTCGCAGGCAGACGAGGTCGGGCACGGCAGTAACATTAATCTGAGCAAATAAGAAATTACCTTGCCGGATTGCTGGGAGTTTTACAAGCGCTTAAATAATTTGAAATGTGACCTGAATGT
Organism: Petrocephalus zakoni; assembly: GCA_026774425.1. Classification (NCBI taxonomy): domain Eukaryota; kingdom Metazoa; phylum Chordata; class Actinopteri; order Osteoglossiformes; family Mormyridae; genus Petrocephalus; species Petrocephalus zakoni. The sequence goes on along the minus strand of JAODKN010000016.1, from coordinate 1,089,331 downwards.
TGTGCTCTGTTGCTTGTTTCCCACTCGGCCCCATAAGTGTTTCGGTGCTCTCCACCTCTTTCCGTGCCCTTGGAAACCTACACCGAGTGACCGTGATCACATAAAATCATAGTAGAGTCAGAGTACTGCTCAAATGCTTAAAGTCAACGAAAAACATCATATACGTCGTAACAGGAAGCTCAGACAAAATATTGCTATGAAAACTACATACTGATAATATTTATTAATATATTAATATATTTGCCGTAGTGTTGATTATGAGGGGAAAAAGACGGAAGGAAGGGATTGAATGATTCAGCAGTTAAGTCTGGGTGTGTAGGATCTGTTTTTGCAGTAAAGTACACCCTTAGCGTAGCGCTATGTTGCTAAAATGATATGAGCAGAGTGGCGGTCACATGGCTAGGCCAACGTGCTCCAGCTAGGCTACCACGGTACACAAGGCGAACGCTGGCACATCGCTGGTCTTTGTAGTTTGACAGGCTGCATGTACAGCCCTGTTGTCACGCCGTGTCCATAAGTGTTGGAAGGTGGTGCTGTCCACCGGGACGGGGGAGAGACAGCTGTTGGTCTCATTGAGAATGAGAGAGAGAGAGAGAAATACAGAGAGCTCAGGCTGAACTAGCATGGCTCAGTAAATCTCCACAATTACAGCTCTTCAATAGTAAATCATGAGGTCACCTTTATCGTACCCGATGTCCAAGGCATTTTCTCATCAGCTGTCCCTGCTGGGTTGGCAGAGAGACACCTACCCAAACGGCTAGGCATTAGCGTTTTCTCGTCTGCGAGGACCGAAGGGGTGCTGATGCCGGTGTTTTTAAAGGCAGTCGCTCATGCACTCATAGAATAAACTCAAACCTAAACTGTCCTGTTGTTCTGTTTAAGAGCACCCGCAATGCTCCCCTTTTTGCAGGAATTTGTGTGTTTTCACAAGAACTGACACGGAGGTTATTTTCTAATGGGGCGGGGTGTGTGATTTCAGGTCGGGGGGGGTGGAGGGTGAGATACGTCAGGGTATTTAAAAGAAAAATCTGTCGCTTTTTTGATGTTTTGTCTCTCTTTTTTGTGTATAATCGCCGACTGAAGCCATCTGACTGCTTCTCCAGCCTCCTCTCAGTACTTTTTGGGTGCGGGACGGGGGGGGGAAATCGGCGTAATGAATTCAGAGCGACCGTGCTTGCTCAGGCGAGCCCCCCTGGCTGATCTCCACCATTAATCTTCCCCACTCTGTCAGAGCCAAATGTGCCAACAATCGGCAGAGGGGGAGCTTAAATTGACTACCAATTACGCGCCTGTGAATCAGGGCGACGGGAGAACAATGGGGCTCAGCGCTAACGTTTATTTTAACCCCCGAGAGCGCAAGAGCGGCGGGGAAGGGCCGCGGGAGGCGGTGAGGGTGCCTGTCCGTCCGAGTATGAAATCTGCTTCAGCTTCATTTATCCGCAGCCCGGAACAGTGTGTTTGGGGGGGGGGAGGGGGCGACTGGGGCGCGGGTCCGACTGCCGAGGGCCGCGGGGCTGTCTTTCACAGCAAGCCCCTCGCCCGCCACTCTCAGTCGGAGGGCCCGAGCCGCTGGCGGGATGCCGTGGTTCTGCAGAGCCGCGCAGAGCGAGACGGGTGCCAGCTTTTTAATGAAGACGTCCACGAGCCGCTCGTGCTAAGATGCTTAGCGGTACGCGGCAGACGTGGAGAGTTTCCACGGGCAAATTATCGGCCCCCCATTCTTTAGCATGGCAGCATGTCATTAGTTGACTGTGTGCCAGGCTTTCGTTTATCCGAAAGCGGGACTCCGCCGATTCACCTCGCATCCTGAACACTCTGACCTGAATTTGACTCGGCCCTATAATGGCGTGCTAATTTGTGCTAATAAAGGTAAAACACGTCATTGGGTGCTGTGCCCCTACACAATAACTCAGAAACAGCTGAAAGGAAAGCGTTTCTTTCTTGATGAAGGGATACCATGCAATGGCATTTTCTTTGGTTTGTTGGTTTGTTTGTTTGTTAGACATCTGCAACAACTATCAGCAATAACTCACTTCAAGCCAAGTGCTGTCATCGCTGGTTTTGTATGCCCTCAAATCTCACAAACGTAGTTATTTTTGGAGGGATTTTGGCATACAACCGAAGTCGTGTAAAGTCTACGTGTAAAACATTTGTGGTCGTATACATGTAATTCTGAAGCTTCCCCTGCAGCTCATACTGAATACTGATGCTGAAGTCCTATGAAGCATATAACACAAAGGGCATAACTTACACAAACTTAGAGGATACTTTGTCAACCTCCACTCTTATTTCATTTTTTTTTACCTAATAAAGAGACCCTTCAAATGGTGAAAGGCGGCATGGGGGGGTGGGCATTTTCAGCTCAACTCAAGTTAATCTTGGGAGCTCCTTACTTTCATTCAGTCATTCATTTATCAATAAAAATCAACAAGGCTCGAAAGCAGTAGCCGAAGACTCCAGTCGAAACACACAGTGATTCCATTGATGAATTTAAACACTGCTCAGCCACAAATGACTGGGCTCAGAACCGCATGCAAAGCTTAAAACAATGTGCGTCGTGCTTTTTCCGGGGCATTTGGCAGCACTGGCTAGGCTAACGCAACGTTACCTCCCAGTTAATGGGGTTCTGACACGCAGGGAACCCGCAGATGTGCACCCAGGGCTGGAATATGATCTTAAAATCAGTCAGATGTTGTGATTAAGTTTGACTTTCAAGCAAGGAAATCTCGAATATGAGCCGTTCATAATTATGCCGCGTTTATAATTCCTCAGCAAACATTTTCAGCTGAAATAACACGTTTCTCGCACATTGGCTTGCAGAGTTCCTCAGCATCGTGAATGTTTTTTTTTTTGCAGTCAAGTAAAACAAGGATGTCATAGGAAGGTGTAGCTTTTCTAAGACACGCTACTTGAAGGTAACGTTAACGGAATCACGTAAAGAAAGAAAGAACACGTTATGGAGAGAGCTACGTGTGGCAATATAGACGCGAGGTGAAAGAGCAGGAAGGCACCTCAGACAGCTGGGATTTTCCTTGATTGATTCTGTAGGTAGCTGCTTGTATCTGAACGACTTTCACACATCAGTGAACAAACTGCGGAAAAAAATAAAAAGACAGGATGTTCCCACTTTTACTAAGCAGGTAAATGTGTCGAGATCATAATAATACTGAAAGACTTCTGATTCCAAACAACTGACCGGAATTTGCCCCATCCGTCACATCCGAGCTTTGGGAATCGCTTATGGGAAAAAAAAGAAATTGGAATTTTTCTTGTAAGGGTTGGGGTTGGGGTTGGGTTAGGGTTTAGGGTTAGGGTTAGGGTTGGGTTAGGGGTACGGCTGGAGGTTGTGGATCTCAATGTCATCCAGTCAAAACCTTGTGCTGAGCACATGGTTTTCCACTGACACTGAGTAGCCAGCAGAGTTCAGTGAAATTAGCTCGACGACCAGTGGGGAGAAAAGATTATTGGAGGCTAAGAGGACATTGGCTGCCATTTGAAGGACACATGGGGACCAGAGGCCAGAGGCTTTCCGTAATGTAGACCCTTAATGGAGCGCCGTCAGCTGAACATCTTTGCACTGTTCCCGTAATTTTGTAGCAACATTACTGGCAGGTACAGCCTCACATCAGCCCTGGAAATGGCTACAGATCATTCAGAAAAGCTGCTACAGACCCCTAATGATATATTTTCCAGCATAATAAGACACCTTTGGAGATTTCCTATACAGTCCTCTCTTAATGCGTGAAACACAAGGTCAAGGATAAGATCGCAGTTGATAAAATTAACAACTGTCTCCAATGTAATTAACTTCTACGCAATCCTTGAACCCTTTCATGAGGAGACCTCATTATATCAGGTGCTTCTCCCAGCAGGGCCACCGTGGCGGCGACACTTGTAATGGGATTTGGATGAGTGTGACGCAACTGGCTGCCACTAATTAAAACACGCAGCACCGGCGGCCGGCCCTGCCTGTCAGGAAACGGACGAGGGCCTCGGCCGACATGCTGCTGAGAACCAGAGGGACAGCGGATCCCCGGGGTCAAGGTAGGGTTAATAGCATCTGCCTCCCTACCCACCAATGTGGCTCTCATGATAAACGCCACGGAGAAAGTCGTCGAAGGCCCAAATCCTGCCTCCCTGGCGACCTCCTCAAGCACTACAGGCCTCTTTGGCAGAGGCCTCTACGTTGATGGTTTATACCCAGGGGTGGAAAGTTCAGGTCCAGAAAGTGCCAATCTGGACAAAGGTTTCATTTCAACCAGCCAGTTGAGCATAAAGAGTCACAGTCACATAGTACTGAGCTGGTTGGTTGAAACAAACCCTTGGTCTGGATTTGTACTTTCTGGACCTGAACTTCTCACCTCTCTCTATACCCTTCACTTGCTGCAGTACTCCATCAAAACAACAACAAGCCCACCTAACAATTTAGACTGTGAAAGTGAGTCAGACTCATGAGCCAATGGGAAGAAAACGAAAGCACCTTTTTGAACGAATCCGCGACAATGTTTCATTCAGCTACTCTGCGGTATCTATTAAGCTTGGCTGTCTTATCTTATCAGCTGAACCATACTGCCACCTATTGATAAGGGCGAGCCCTTATTTTTAATCAGAATCAGTGACAGCACAGGCTTTCACAATGGGACTCGCGGCAAATTACAAAATAATAGACTGTTTTAACCTTTGAATAGCACTGGGTTTTAATAGTTCCTGTGCTTCATATACACGGCAGAATAACATTTTAGTTTTTAATGAGGATTCAATTAGATTGAAAGTTTCTCATGCCTACATATTCGATGACAAACATATGCTTAGAAATTCCATATTTCTACCAAAATTCATACATAGAATCACTAATACATCCAAAAATTTGAAAAAAAAAAAGAAAAATAGTAATTGTCTCGGATGACATGATTCCAGAATACATTCTGAATACATTCATTTATGGTACTGTGTAAAGTACCATAAATGAAAATTAAAAGCTTATATGCAATGAATGGTAGATTTGTTGTGATACATTTTTGAGCAGACCCTTAATTGGATTATTAATGAGAACAAAAATTACTCAAAGGAAGGGGGAGGACAGTGTTTAAAGGGAGAAATGAAATCGGCAGATAGGACTGATGTTTCTTGGAGAGAAGCAGATGAGCACTGGAGACTAAATGCAAGGTAAAGCATACAAGGTGGCTACATCACAATGCAGCCATAGTTCATCCATCATTTTTAATAACAACTCATAGCCAAGCTGCAACAAACAGCAGTCAAGCTGTTTCAGGAACATCAGTCGGCGTAAAGCGTACCACACCGGTGTAGGCCATTGCAGTGCTAAGGAGAGCGATGTGCCGAGAGGCATCGCCATGGCGACGCCTGGAAGCAGAGAGACCCAGGGCCTGTTTTCAGCCCGGCCACAGGGACAGCGCGACCACTCCAGCGCAGCTCGTCCCTCCCAGGGTCCCTCCCAGCCAGTGCGACATAAATCTGGCTGTAATCCCGCTAAGTGTGAAAGTTCCCCCGTGATTGGGGGAGGTGGGAACCCTGCATGGGGCGGGGGGGTGAGGGCAGGGTCCTTACAATGAGCCCGACTGGCCCTGCTGGGCCTGGACAGTCGACCAGATGGCTGCAGCATTAGCGCAACAATAGCAATCTAATTAGATAAAGACTGGGGGCTGGGGGCTGGGGGGGCGTGGCTGATTACAAGAGGCTGCCGTGCCGGCAAAAGTGGGCAGGCCCCCTGTTTGAAGGGGAGCCCCCCCCCATGCTAATAAAAGGAAGTATGACTTTATTACCCCTCATTACCACAAATTAGGCCACTTGAGCCCTTGAATGGAACTGACAGGTTGAATTAAGTGTCTGAAAACAAATCAATCCTCACCCCGCCCCGGCCACCTCGCTGCCATATTGCGTTAACACTCCAAGGGTGGATGGAGGGGGTCCCACGGGGCTCCGAACTCCCGATCCTGCTACGGACTTTATGATGAAGCTGTGAATTTGCTTGATTGCTTGTGATTTATCTAGGAGAGGCTTAAACGTGATTGGTTCTAAGCTTGTGTCTTTTTGCTGATAGCAAACAGTTATCTATTATTTTTATCAAATGGTCTAATGGCATAACAAAATATTTAGATCTAGAAAACACATCTATATGAATATAATAACATGTAGTAATTTATATGAATATAACATTTCAAACCTAACAGTGTAGTCCTTTCATAGAATGCTGAAACTGTATTAGAAATAACACATATTTCATATTTGTTGCAGGTGTGTACTTTGTTCTCCTTTAATGTTTAATTTTTATTTAGGAAATTCCATGTGATATGCATTAATACAGCCTCTCAGTTTGCTCACACTGTCTGACAGCTACCAGCTTTTTATACCTGGGATTTCAGATGAGGTGAGCTCCTTACAAAACTCACTACAGATACAGAGTTAGGATCTGCAGGATGTATTTAATGTATCAAAGCTCCAGAGCTACAGACATTCTGCACCTCCGCTGGCTGTAAGGCAGCACGAGCTGCCCCCGTGCGGGGAGATCCCAGATGTAATGGATTTTCTCAGCCCCCCGGGATGCGTCCCACATACCCCAGGGCTCAGCAAACTCCGCTGCTGACTGCTGATGGGAAGCATTCTGCCCTCGTGCCCTTATCTCTTAATTTGTTTGTAATTTAAGTTGTTTGGCAGGATTCACCATGGTTTTATTATTAAACAATTTGGTCACATGCAAGGAAGAAAGAAAAATGATAGATGAAGTACATGATGGATCATCTGCGTAATCATGAAGGTTTTTCATTACAAAATAAAGTTAAGTAACATTCTCCATTTGCACGAAACGTCGTTAGTGTTCATCTTGTAAATGTTTTATAAATTACCTTCCCTTGTGCCATTACATATGAAATCGCACACACACTCGCACACACACAAACATGTTTGTACTCCTATCTTAGTGAGGACCGTCCATTCGTCCATTTTATAGGGAAAAACCCTAATCCCAATCATGACACCCCTAACCCCTACCCAGCCCTAACCTTGACCATAAGTAACCAAACAACCAAACAAGCATTTTTAGTTTTTTAATTGCAGACACAGATTTTTATATAATTGAAGTTATCCTTGTGAGAACTGAAAAATTGTCCCCACAAGGTAAAAAGTAGCAGGTTTTTATCACATTGTGGGGACACTGGGTCCCCACACTGTAATAATTAAAAAGCCACACACACACTCACACACCAGACATTTGCTTTCCTAATCTGTGGCCGATGAGGTCATACAGACGGGAGACCAAAGCTGTCAGGCTGCCTGGCAAAGGGAACACCATTCTGCCGCTGCCAAGTCCTGGGATACTGAAATAGTGAAACATGACTCCTACATCACAAAACTTATGAACGAATGCGGCTAATGCCTGTTCGTCTCCGGTAGATTGTCCACCCAGCGCTTTCCAAAATGTAGACTGCTAGCCTCAAAGTATATGTAAAAAGGGTGCTGAACTTCAGAGCCCACAGAAAAGTACTTTTATTTCTTATTACGATCTGCTTGCACTATTATAGAACAAATACGAACAGTTCGTACATAACTATCATTGATAAACACACGACTATGTACTACGAATTGCTGATGCAGTATTATCTGTAAAAAGAACAAAACGTAACGTATTCGCGTAAATCTTATTAGCTTAACTGGTAAACCAGCTGCCTAAATCATAGCTGTTTGGCCATTTCTTTTAGTTACGTTTTGTTAAGATAAACTGGTTAGTTAATTAGCCACATTCTTGCAGGCTATAATAGTGGACATATAAAAAAAACATGGGGGTGACTGCAATAAAATTAATTTCGAAGAATTACATCTTGTGTAAAATGAACAAAATCTATTTAATACAAATTATTCATTTTTTCCAAACAGGAGAACCATTGCCCCAGCAACTGAGACACGTACAGATATTAATCCGTCCCTGGTGCCAGTATGCTTTCCTATATTTAGGAGGAGCGAGTGTAGGATTATTATTACTTTTATTATTATTATTATTATTATTATTATTATTATTATTGTTATTATTATTATCGATTCCAGGTAAAAAACTTCTTTCTGCCGGAGGATTTTACATGCGGCCCCTTCTTTGCTGATATGAAAATCATCACCCTATAAATGAATTATGACAGGCGGGGAAATCCGTGCCCAGCCACTGATTTATGAGACAATACCTTGCATCACGTATTGCATCTAGATTTTTATTACTAGATTTTTCTTGCTATAACTGCTAATTCAAAGTTTACATGTATTAGCCAGTAAACGAGCGGAGATTTGACTGTCGCTGCAATGGTCAAAGCAAAACTCCGTTTTACTCTCGTAAAGATCAGCAACGTTATTATTCATAAATATTAATGACAGCCTGGTTGTGGTAATTGACAATTTCGTACTGCTGTTAACCTGAGTTGTCTTGACTTAATTGCCTGAAATGAAAAGCTCCTTCTAGCCGAAAATGTCTACAATACCGCCACCTTGTGGAAATTGTTTTAAAATGCAATATTATTTCTACAAAGTTTTCTTTATGCAGTACACCATGTTTTATGATTATCACACGCGGTTGAGGGGCCTTGCTTTGCGTGTGTGTATATTGCTTGTGCTTTCTGCGTTGTGTGTGCTTTCTGCGAATACTCTAGTTTACAACAGCAGTCTAAAAACAGGCATTTCAGTGCGCTGGGGTTTCTGAATTACTCACCGTATGTGTGCTGTGACGAACTGGCATCCTGTCCAGGGCGTACATCTACCCTGTCCATTAGGACGCAGACCACCTGCATGATTCTGTCCCAGATAAGCTATTGAAGGATGGCTATTGTATAGTGCTTTTTTCTTAAAGGTTATACATCTTAGAGTTTAGCAGTTTAATGAAGCTGCAACTCAAATCAAATTATATAGGTGGTAGTGAGGAAAGGTATAAGCAAAACAATTATACATTCCGTGTATTTTGACTTTCATTTTGTTGCCTTGTGTCTGGGTGATGGTCATTAAGCTAAACCTGAAAATTAAACTGAATAATAATCAGTCAATCAAATATGTGATGCTGGCCAACTCATCTTTAGAATCAGAGCCCATAGACTGTCAGGAAAAAGTACCAGGGTACAATTACTTGTTCCTGGGGCTGTACCCTCAAGGGTCTGCTAGTTGTACCTTTCCTGCAGGTAATCGTAACTTCTGCACCATTGGGGTACATTATTGTTGTTTGTACCTTGGAGTAGATAGCTGTCCCAGGGACAGTGCGCTGATAGATGGCATGTGTTTGTTTCTGATTTTTCCATTCTTCCCATTCGCTCTTGGTAGCAAGCTTTCACGGAATAGGAGGGCTCTAACGAGAGATTTCTAGAACGGGCTTCAAGGTCAAGGCTTTTCGTCTGCAGCGAGAAACACGAGAACAATAAAATGGTGAGACCACTAAATATTTAAGGTTATGAATCTATGGATGTAGTAGATTTCACTCTACATGCTGCCAGTGCCTTGAGCTCTGTTTGTAACTGTGGCTATTGGCTGTGTTGAAGGGCATAGTGTTTTCTAACCATTGTACTCGGTTCCTCCTCTGATTAATAGTTTACATTAATAGCTGGGCTAAATCTTTGTGGAGTGGCGGGATATTATTTATTTGGTTTCATAATTGCAACATTTTTATGACATTTTTCTCCTTCAATTCTCCGATCACTTTTCAAAAAGAATCACGTGTAAACGTTAAATACCCATCTCACGTCAATAAACTAATACATCAGTTAATAAAGTTTTCTTAATTGTATAGTTTGCCTATGACTGAATTCCCCAAGTCTGTGCAATACTGACACCTTGTGGTAACTGGGAAACACTTATTCAATGGCGTAAAATAACGCAACGCTAACATTTCCGGGAAAAAAGACCGCAGCTTTACACCCTCTTGTTTGCGGGTCTCTCACCACCAGGTCCGTGTGTGGAGGTTACATTTTCCACCTGTGTTCATGTGGATTTCCCCCTTCAGTCAAAGACGAAAAGAATTGGCATCTCTGTTATGCCCGGTGTGTGCCTTAGTACAGGCTTCAAACTAACCGCGACCCTATACTGGATAAGGGATATGGATGATTAATGGATGGGCTAGTTACTTACGGTTTAAGCCGTAGTTTTACTTTTACGACATAAAGCATTTTTAATACACTTTGTGTTCAGTAAAGTACAGAAATTATTCGTACCAGCATAACTTCCCCATACATCAACTTCATTTAGTCATGCATGTATAGTAAAGCATCATATCTGACAGCTGTGTTTTTCTACTGGAAAAAAAATGTTTTTATTATTATTATTATTATTCAAGCCAGGTCAGAGTAAATACCTCAAAGTCTTGTTTGAATAGCAAAGGCCAGTCAAAAGCCTTCTTTCCAAGAGCTACACTATCTAGAGTATAGTACAGTAATGTAAAACATTTCAAGTAGGTAGATTAAGAAGGGGAAACAAGCCAAAATTCTTTTTAGTCACACCCTCACTGATAAATGACTGACTATTACACATCCCTGGGTACTGCTCTGTACAAACAGCACAGATGACATGCTCTCTTTGTGGTCTTGAGGATATAACTGTTGACTAATGAGAGTGACACTTTCCTTTACGAGCTGGGCACTGACCATTTAAGGGTGGTTACTACAAATATTGAAAAATGCCCTCATCCGTGTAGAATGTTAATTATTCACACCAGTATTCTGCATTTTGGTTTTTTGTGTGTGTGTTTCTTCTTTCTAAAAAAAAAAAAATCAATGTGTTTATGTAAGAGGTTCAGTTTGTCTGTTTCTTGCCTGAGGGCATAGGGGTAGTTTGCTTTTTCCCACATAAATTTCTTTATCCAAGCAGAACCCTAAGCCGAAGGATGGGAGAATCTGCCGCAATTATGCACTGGATTACAGAAATGCAATGACAAACACAAAACAAGAACACACCCACGGAAAAACAGATGCTCCTTTAAGGCCATTGTTTCATGGTCTTAAGGGCATAGTTACTCTGTGGAAAATAGCCTTAGTTCATCCGGTCGGAAGGATTTCCCTGCCCGCGTCTCCGTTTTCCTCTCAGTGAAGCCTCATTCCTTCATAATGTACCCTTATCTCAGGTCTTTCGCCGGTGAGACTTTTTAAATTTTCAACCTGGACTTTTTGAACCTTGATATTTCACAGTTTCCTGGCCTACCGAAGCCACAAATCACTGTTATTTTACCCGATAGGGTGTGACGTTATCAGGGAGAAACACTGGCTGCAAGTTCCACATTGGAAAATAAATGCTAGTCTGTTATTTGGGTAAAAAAAACACCCAATGTCTAAAAAGAACAAAGCCCAGCATCACCCTAAGAGTGAAAATAAGTTAATTCAATGAGTCAATCAGCTGTGTGATTGTTATTTTGCACAGAGAAATATTATTAATTCAAATGAGACTGAGGGTAAATATAGATATTAAAAGAAATATTTAATAGCTATTGCCTGCACCGATTGTTTTTCACGTAACATTTTGAATTTAAATTGAACTTTGAACTGAATTGCATTTTCTAATATTCATAGATACTAACCTAACTAAAATGTCAATAGATTTCTTAAGAATGTACTTTTGCTGTTTTTAGTTATTGCTGAGACATGAATAATACAAGTTACTCATTAATACAAGTTTAACTCCCCAACTAACAGTTTGAAAAACGGGCTATACAATTTTCCTGCAGTTCCTCCAGCTTCCACTAGCTGGTAGTACAGCACCAGTATTATCCCTTAAATTGGGCTTGGTCTTCTTGAACCAAAAAAATAAGAAAAAAAAACACCGAAGCAATAGTTATGAATGGACTGTGGCAGGTTCACTAACAAGGCCTTGTGAAAAAAACACCGCGGGGTAATGAGAACTCCTGACAGGGCTCCTTGTTAGGTTTTTAAGAGATTTCTGAGATCACAAATCTGTTCATTCATGAGTGTTAACCAATTTGACTTCCATAGTTTTGCACGAAACCCCATGGCTCCTCAAAGCTGCATTCCCATTTAGCCAAGCCCCGTGTTGGCCCAAGAACCAAGCAAGAAAAAAAAAATTCTTACAATGACAAGCACTCCGGGAATTTTAATTCGCCGATTAAATTCAACCTCAGATCTCGCAGCTGTATAGAAAGGGAGCCCACAGCCCTTCCTCTCCAAAACCGCACCTCTCTGTACTATGGAAGCATGTGCATGCAGGATTGCGGGGGTGGTGGTGATGTCATTCCTGGAGATCGGATGGGATGCTTCTGAACTGGTAACAGCAGCTGTCGTTTCCAAATCTGCTATTTTTAATAAAACTGCCCCAGCTGCCTGAAATGTTAATGTTTACATCTTACATGAATGTCCCAAAGCAAAGGTGAGTCCTGTGTGGGGTTGCACTATGCAATGTGTATATTATTGGGATTAATAGCAAGCAATGTCTCCTGAATACCTGATGGCAATGCCGAAATGGCATTCTCCTTTCCCCGAGTTCTGTGGGAGAATAAGTTCGCCTGTTTGTTTAAGCCATTTAAGCTATTTGTTATTGGTGGATTTTGCAGAGAGCGCCCTAATCCCATTGGCTGAGCAGCTAGGCTACCACTCTTGGCTTCTTTACTCAACATCAAAAGCGGTTACATGGAGCAGAAAATGAGATGTAAGCATTGTGTGTTTTTTTTTCTCCTCTCTCCAGCCACTCCACGCTGCTTCACACGGCATGGTGCTTTGGGGGGGGGTTAACCTCACCAGCCATCTACTGAGACAGACTAGCAGAGAGCGTCAGTCCCAGCCTGCTGCCAAAAATGGGCCAGACTCTCATTTGACTTGCTGGTCCCATGAAAAGGAAAATATAGAACGCTTTCTCTACCGGCCGTTTGTCCGATTCATTTATAAACCTTTAAATGCGTTTTGTCTCTGCCCGCTCCCGCAGTCTGACCCCATCCAGCTTGGAAGTACACCAGGATTCACTGTGAAGGTTGCAGATATTGTTATCATTATTAAGCTGCTTATTTTGGGTTCTGTAATCAGCCCACGAACCCAGGGTAAATAACAGGTTATCCAGCAGGGACCCACTGGGAACTTGGACCGGCACTGTTTTGTTGATCGGTCCACCTGCTCTCCCCTGCTCTCTCAGACAACAGCGCACCCCCAGGCCCGGCCCGGCCCGCCTTGCACACTCCCCCAACCCCCGCCGGCGTGCCCGCTGGACGGCTCGCTCCGTTTGTCAGGACACAGATGGGAGTTTCGCCGTGTCCGTCTCTCTCCAGCGACCACCACCTGTGCCACACAGAGGCGAGCCAACTCCCAGCCAAGGACCGTCCCTGGCTGAACCTTGGCGTCCACGAGCAGATCTGACGGAGCAAGTATCAGGTCCATAGGTATAAACTATAAAATACTATTTTACAAATCTGTGCAAAACAACAACTGAACAAAACACGCTGGTAAAATGTATCTACAACACATTAGAACTGGTTTTAATACAATTAATTCAACTGGATAGTTGGTAGAAATAGAACAAGATTGCTGGCAGACCACATTTAATGATTTATGTGAAGGGTAAATACAAGTTCTTATGAAATTGTTCTTCATTTGCCTCTCAGAAAATGTGGCAATTTAACTCATCAATCTTCAGCGACAGCAGTAGCAGGAAGGGGACAAACGCGAAGCCCGTTTCCTTTGGGTTACCTGAATGCACACAGATCGCTAAGACATCTGTAAAACAAAACCTCAGTTTTTTTTTTTTTACTCCCATTTCCTTTTAGTCTTCCTTTCTATAATTTTCGGTTGCCATATGTTGCCGAGAGATTAGGTTTTCCCACACTCTGTGTTCGGCATCGTAATTTGTGTGCTGCTGACTCCCCCCTGAAAAAGTTAATCAAGGAGGGTGACAGGGGTCACTGGGTTATGGTTTGAATGTGGGGCCCTTATGGCCGCCATTTTCAGCCGAGGTCATTTACTTCCTTCGAGGCCCTCTGGGTCCCGTTGGCTGTCCATCCCACACCCGGCCAAGGCAAACCTCAGCCAAACAACCTGGGGACAAAATGGCCTTTTACCAGCATGCCCTCACATTCCACACCCTCTGGGCGATCGCACCGGAGGCCTCCGTGTCATTGCGTGACTCACAGCTCATGGGCCAGGATGCTACGCGGTAGGGTGTCCGTAAGCTGGGCCACGTTGTGGAACACTCAGCAGGATGAAGCAGTGAGTCCTACACACCGTGAGCCACTCAGGGTAAAGCCATCTTCCTGGTTAGCCACAACATCCAATCTGAAAGTGTTCGACCCTGCCAGTTTAGCTAACTAGCTACGAGTTTTAGCACACAGACTCTATAAGCATTCCTTAATTCTGGATGTGTCGTGCCTTCCACACTCATTATAACCCTATTTCCTCTTTCTTTCAGCCCTGGGGCCTGGATTTCTTGCTTAGCTGGATAACTTGTCAGATTTAAGGTACACCGGTTTAAATGGACTATTTTGTTCACTTACATTTAGGCCAAACCACCTTAAATCTGACAAGTTAGCCAGCTAAGCAAGAAATCCTGCTTCATGATACGGGCTCCTGCACTTTCACCGCAGCCCCTAGAAAGGCATGTGTAGTGTAAGGTAAGCACGATGCGTAATTCTGAGCAATAAAAAGCCGAAGCACGTCAATGCTAATGGCACTAGCAGCAACAGTCGTTAACTTGCTCAGTTCTCCCGCCCACCCCCCCCCCCCCACACACACACACACACACACTGACAA
>JAODKN010000016.1:1052349-1066609 GCA_026774425.1 Petrocephalus zakoni | reverse complement strand
CTCTCTTCCCTTTCCCTCCTTCCTCCCCCCCCCGCCTCCCCCCCGCCGCCCGGCGGCGGCGGGGGGCGGCGGCCCGGGCCCCGGGGGGGCCGCCCCCCCCCCCCCCCAGATCGGTAAGGCAGCATTACGCAGTGGCGGCTTTGTACTATAATGCGTATGCATGCTCCATCACATTGGCCCGTCCATCCAGCAGAGCCAGAGGCAGATTCCAGAAGATGACTGACAAGGAAGGAGTTGGGTGGCAGATGGACAATGATTCAATCTTCTAGATCTGCTAGATAAGAGTCAAGAATAATTGAGGTGAATACAATCGGTATGCAAATGTAGATGCTACTGTAGAAGTATAGGAAGGCGACGTGGGAACAATGGAAGACAATTGGGGAATTAGCTTTGTGTTGACATCAGCCTTTGCGCAGAGCTGGAGAAAGCTGGCATGGCTTGGTACGTTCAGACATACGAGACCCATCGAGATGTTCATCTCCATGGCGTGAATGGCCAGCTTGGGTTACGAGACCTACCAAGGCTTAACTGGTAAGGTGTTCGAGCGCGGTTAGGAATTCTAAAGGGAGACTAATGCGTACCTTCTTTATTGCTTCAAAGGACTTGTTGTAAGATCCAGAGCCAGCTCAGCACCACAGGCAGATTGACTTGAAGAGCAATTGTTCTAACAAACATCCCCGTTTTGGCTAAACCCCATGCCTCATGTGCTATAGCCTTGTTCAAAGGGCTTGGTTTAAATGTTTCATTGGGCTCTAGCATGTCTGAAATGCATATTTTTTGGATGCAGTTGTGCAACACATGGTTATTGCCTAAATATTTCATGGGGCAAATTAGTGTTGGTGAATCAAAAGGGCTTTTGAAGTTCAGTAAACCTCTTAAGTCAGAGCAGCCCGCATGATAAAATAAACAATTGTAAAGTTGTGCGCCTGTGTGTGTAATAGCGAAGGGTGTGTCATTATCGCAGGTTCCTGCTTTGATTATACATGCTTTGGCTCTCCAAGCTTTCAGCTGCTGCAGATCAATCGAGCATTTCTAGTCGAGGGCGTCACGCACAATGAGCATATCTCCTGCAATCGATATTTTGTCCCTGTCTCGTCGTTGTTTCCTGCCAAATCGGATCCGCTGCATTCACGGCCGTCATCCTGAACACCTGGGATTCTGTGTCTGGTGTTTTATTCATTACTTTTCTGCAGAGAGCCTGGGTCGAGAGACTGGGGTGTCCAGTATGCGCGGGCACTGTTGCACTTCTCGTCATAAAGAAATGATGTAGGCGACCTTAGCGAAAGCAGACAAGGTGTTCGTACTGAAGGGGTTCCGCTTAGATGCACTTGGCGGCACTCAGCCAGCCCTCGGCTCAGATACTAACTGAATTGACAGACTTCTGTTTAGCTGCAATTACTTGCAACCCGGTTTAGCATTAAAAATACCCACATATAAGTGCTTACATTAGCCTGTGCATGCTTCTTTGCCAACCTCTTATCCATTAGAGGCTTGTGATGAGCCTGGAACCTAACTCAGGAAGCTTAGGGCTTCCTGGACAGGATGCCAATCCATTACAGGGCACACACTCATACACACAATTGCATACTATGGGTAATTTAGTAACACTGATACTCCTAACTATGTGTTTGGATTGTGGGTGGAAACTGAAATACCATCGCAAACACAGCATGCAAATACACATAGCATACACATAGAAGTGGCGTGAATTAACACATATTATTTCTTTAAAAAAAAATTGTGTTTGCCTTTTTGAATAGAACATTGATCCAGCATCCATATTTTGGTTTGTTTCCCTTTATAGACCTTCTGTGCAGCTTCATAAACAATGTGGTGACTTGCCAGTTTGATCTTGTTAGTTAACGCCCAGTGATGCACTGTGTTTTGTTATTTAGCGAGACTCTGGGGAACGCGCAACGCATGCAATCGCAGTGAAAGTGTTTCGCTTCAGTCAACGCGTTGTGCCATGAAAAAAAATGGAATAAATCAATTAAAAGCTGAACTTTGGCTCTCGTTCCATATGAATGCTTTTAATAACAATCTTATTCATCTTAATCTGATTCACATCTGCCGATTGCCTAGCATAGAAACGTTGTGTTTTTTTATGTGCTATTATTATAATCTTTTTTTGTGTGTGACAGTGTGCCTGGTGATGAACTGGCCTCTCTGGGGTACCACTAGCTGTGCCCTGTGTTTCCTAGGATAGGCATTAGGGTCACCACTACCCTGTGCAGGGTAAGCAATTTTGGAAGATCAATACATGGATGAATGGATGGATGGATGGATGGACGGACGGACGGACGGACGGATGGATGAATGGATGGATGGATGGATGGATGAATTGATGGATGGATGACCTGATTTTACCAATATATGTCTGCAGTTATTAATGCATCAGATGTTAATAAAGCTAGAAGTTTACATAAACAGTTAGGGTTTAGCGCATCTCATGAACTTCCAACACCCTTCATCATTGTCATAACCCTGAGTTTGAACCATGCGTCTCTCTCTGCCTCATTTTACTGTAGGCGTGCAGGTTAAATGCCCTCCCGCGTGTATGACCTGACAGTCTCTCTCGGGACTTGAACTGGTAACCTCCAGGTCGTAAGATCATGGCCCTGAAGCACCAGACCGTCTCCTGCTGGGGCATATATACGTAGGTTCAGCAGACCTGGGTCAAGAGCACTTGTGTGTCATAGACGTATCCAAGGTGGCTCAAGGTCTTGATTTCCTTCTTTTTCGAAACATATTCTTCTGGGTATCTTGGCAAACGCCCGTCAAGAATAAAAACCAAATTTTTCTATCATGAGCCAAGTCTTAATACAAGCGGAGCAGCTCCCTGAGGGAGATGGAGATAAATGTTTCTGTCAATAACAGCATGTCCTGCTAAGAAACCAACGAGCCCTTCAGGAGATGTAGCGATTTGCGACTTCTCTCGCAGACTCATTCATTATCCCCCTTTCTTGGAAATGCCGTTCGACACCCACGTCAAAACAGCAGAGCATCAGAAGCAGGTGGACATAACTTTCACAAACGTAGTGGCCTACAAAGAAATGGAAAATCACTACAAAGAAATGGAATACCTGCACAAAAGAGACAGCACTGAGGATAGCTACATCATCATGGCCACAGCACAAGTGAAGGCACTCCACTTATAACTGAATGGTTGCTATTTGCTTTAATACGCTTTATGAGAAAGGGCGGCTTCTTATTTATAAGGACCTTATATAGGAGTCTTACGCGTTGTAAGTCGATTCTGGGGCAACGTTTCGTGTTTGTTGCAGAGCTGTTATTTCAGTTTGAGCGCTGGTTTGGGTTTTTTCCCAATCGCTATATAATTAGTACCACCATTATTATTTAAAAAAATATTATTGTAGTATTCGAGTGCAGTGGATTCTTTTCGAGTTGGGTTCCTGTACTCGTTTATTTTCTTTTTTTTTTGATGGCTTATTTTCCATTCATCCCCCGATCACTGTCACCGCTTCCATGAAATAACGAGCACTACTTTTTATGACGTTTAAGAGGCAGAGAGCGCGCCGCCGGCTCGCAATAAGGGCCGCCGCGGCGGGGAACCTGGCGGCTTCGCCGGCGTTTTGCGGCCGCCTTTCACTTCGCTTCGTGCCTCTTACATCGGATGAAGCCATTTTAGTGCCTCTTGAGATTTTCCGAATAAGATCGGACGGAGGGGGAAGTTTAAACAATCTGCCTATTTTAAGGTTAAACCAATCCGTACGTAACAGCGGGCTGCCAAGTGTTTTATATGAAATGCTTTAGTACTTTGGCAGCTGTGTTGTCAAATTTTGATTACTCGTTCTTTATGAGTTTTCCAGTTTTCTGTTACGTGTCGTTAATCAACACTACATCTAAAAACTATACTGGGACATTCTTTGTAAGGTTATTTTACTAAACGGACTGATCGGACTTTTTGATGGGATGCAAACTGACTTAACAGAGCAACTGAGGCTCTGTGGAAGGTGTTTGTTACACCTAAATATCCTCCTCAAACTATTTACCTGGCCACAAGATTCATAAATGGCGGGGGGGGGGGGACGCAGGCAGACGAAAAAGTTGCTTAACATTTTTTTAAATTAAGCTTTGTCACCTTGCTGCCACAGAAGTTATACGATTACCATGAAGCCTGGTGTGGCCTTGGAGCTAATGAACCACTTCTTGTCACCATATTTCCAGGGGATTTTTGTCTTATAATAGCTTTTTTAATTACTGTGGTCCCCCCCACCCCCGCTTAAGTTGGTCCCATAATATGATCCCCTTATTGATCACAGTAATGAAAATGTAACATAATCCATTTTCCCCGACAAGGTCTTCTCCATCTGTCCTTGGCTCCTGTTCTATAAGTGCGGCTTTCTTTGTCTGAATCGGCCAGACTGTCTTTGTTAAGAATTCAACCAATGGAACATCATTTATCATCAGTAATATGGATTAAATCTGTGTTTGTGCCGATGCAAATGAAGGAAACGTAATTACGGGCTAAATTTGATTTAGCGTGATGAATAGCTGCAGCCCGTGTCTTTAATCACGGATTATATACCCGAATCTGGGAGTTTAATATTCCCGTTTGAGGAGCGGGCTTTTGCAGAGGTTTGCGTGTGGTGGAGAGCTTGCAGGCGGGTGGGTGGTCATGACATTTTCAGCTGTAGCTGCTAGCTAGTCGTGGATTTTTTTTTCTTTGGGGGGGCATGAGGGGCCTGTGCTGGGCCTGTGCTGGGCCTGTGCTGGGCCTGTGCCCCCCGACGTCTGTGCTATGTTAGCCTGCCCTGCCAGTTCTCCTGCTGGTTACCAGCTCCCTGGTTGTTGCTAATGGACCATCAGTGACTCTGCGGATTGCATCTCGCCTGCTTCTGGGAGCTTGTCCTAGCTGCCAGGCCTCTGTCTTCACTGCCGAACGAGCTTTGACTTTTCTAGTTTTTATTTGTCATGAGAGCTGATCTCTTCCTTACATCCGAAAGTTTTCCGTTAACATCTTAACAAAGTCCTCGGTGCTCGGAAATCGAAAAGCCGACCCAGTGCAACACAAAGAGTTTCTCCTCGAGTGGGTATTCTCCTGTTTTGGACTTATTTGTGGAAATCTATGAAAATGAAATGTTTATACTCTTTTGAATTTTTTGTTTGGAGTGCTCATTCATTTCTACTGAGCTTTTTTTCTGGGAATTAGTCGTTTGTATAAGACTTTTGTTTACTCTGGGGATATCATTATGGTATGTGCATGCGTTTCCAAATATCTGGTTTCGTTCGCTGTAGATTATGTTGCCAGGCGGTAATAAATGGAACCAATATCACCTTGGCAGTCAACAGTGGCAGTGACTAAACACATATAGCATTCAGAAGCCAGGAAAATTATACAGATTAGATCACTATCATACATTCTTTTACTGACAAAACACGTTTTTTGCTTTAATGAGAGTGACGCATATTCCCTTTTAACGCGAGATGCAAGCAAAGAGAAATGCTGATTTGTCTTCTGCGGATTCATTAATCCTTTTGTCTGCCTTTGAAATCAGTCATATACGAACCTGAAGGCCAATTGTAGGAAATAGGACTGGTTTTAACCTCTCTGCAGCCTTCCCAGAATTTGCATAAGACCTGTACCCTTATTTAAAGCGATGAATGACAATAAGATGTTATCTGGAAGGTCAGAGCTGATTGAATTCGGCGCGTGAAGCCGGTGCTTGACGTGGTGGGGTTTAGGTGGTATTCCTCGCTGGCTTCATGCAAACCGTCGATCTTACCAGCCCCTTATACGTGTCAGCGTGATGGGCAGCTAGCGAAATAGGCTAAGCCTAAGGACAGGCTGACAGGACATCAGAAATTCAAGGCTTTATATCGTGCTGGCTCAGAAACATGCATTGGGTCATTCGGATTCCTGTAAATAGCAAGACTTCCTCTGTGTTGTGGCTATAAAAACACATTTTTACCACGGACTGGTTACTGATATAAAGGATTGTGTTTCTCTTTCCCTAGCATCCGGGATTGGCGCCCGTGTGCAGGCCTGCCATTTGTGGGTATGGTCACCCGCAGCCCAAACTCCCGTGATTGATGTGTTATAGTTAATAAGTTGAGATAAGCTATATTCCCACTCGTGACTCCAAGGTTGGTCTCATATTCATCAATTGAAAGTATTAATATTCTGCTGGGGGTGGGGGGGGGGTGCGGATTCTCTAGCAGCGGGCCGACGAGAACCGACCGCCTCAGCAGGTGCGGGGTGGGAAAGGCAGGCCCGTTATTAGACAGGGCATGATGACTGTTTTGTAACTGTTACCATTTCCGCCTGTACCAAACAGCTGTTAGGGGACCCGGTCCTGAAAATGAGTCGTGGCCGTGCCTGTCCCGTTGCCGCAGAAACGAAAGGAGTGCCCGGGTTCACCAGGAGTTCATTGGCACGGAGGAGTCCAAATGAAATCCAGCCTGATTTGGCCTGCTATGTTTTTTTTTATTTTTTTTTGTACTCTTGATCTTAAAAATAGTTTTGATTGACCCAGTTGCATCTGTCTTTGCTTGACTGCGTGTGTCGTTGGTCCCGAACTAAGCAGATCGGTTCTGTCGGTGCAGAACGCCCAGTTGTCCTTGAACTAGGCCAAGGAAAAGTTTAAAAAACATCTCCCGCATTGTGAGGAACGGATCAGGCTGATTGATTCCGACTTTGAATATGTAATTTAAATGACATAACATGAGTGCAGGATGATAATTTCTGTACATTTAATTCAGTTTTTCCCTTTTAAACTTCATGTTGTTTGCCTTTTAAAATAGGGCTAAAAGGGAACATTGGTATCGGAGGTCTTTCAGTGTGCTGAGAGTATGCAGTCTGAGTAATACTGTAAGGGGGGTTCAGAATAACAGATTTTAAGTAAAATATGCAGAGCCAAGTTTCTGATTTTGAAAGAATTTGCATAAAATAAGGGGGGAAAGTATCGGTTTCGGTGTGCCCCGAAATAAATTTCGTAAACAGTACTGCATAACAGAAATAAATAGCTCGCTTTTTCTAACAGAGAATAACCACTTCAGACGAGCTCAGTATGGTCCACATTTACATAGAAAGTGGCCAGACTGCCAGAGACCCAGCACAGTGCCAAACAATAACATGCGATAGGGGCTGCTGTCCAGAGGGCCACTCTAACCCACTTGGAATATCTACGCCGAGTGCCGCATCTTCCAGACCTGCGCTCTGTCTGCAGTCAACAGCTAGTTGGGCTAAATGCACCATCTGCACCACAGAGACCGTTTAATCCTCAGAGGGTCCCAGGAGGGCAGGGAGATGACCGTGCGCAGAGTCCATTCATCACCGCCAAGTTACATGGCAACGTACAAATCCTCCATTTTGGCAGTGCGTGGGGGTGGGAGGCAGCCACGTGCCATCTGTATGCTGCCATCGCCCCCCCAACAGCTGCATTAATTGCATCATATAAATGAGCACGTGTGTCCATCTACACTGGGATTTCCGTGGGTCATTCGGCTGTATTGTCATGGCATTGACCCTGCCAATCCACCCCCCCCCCCCAGCCTCCTTACCCACCACACTGATCCACCATGTTACGGCTGCATCACCTCTGGCATTGTCAGCATTGTCAGCTTTTATAAGGAGAGGTCAAGGTGGCTAAAGACCTAAACACAGCCTCATGAATGAAGAAAATAAGAGGCTAACCCAGGGCTTTGTTCTGTATTCAGATTCAGTGAATACGATGCTACTTTAAGTGCATCCAAAACCTCTTTAAGAAGATTACAAGGCCGATTTGTCACCAAATAAATCAGAGTTATGGAATTCAAATCACTTTATATTGGTGTATTCTGCCTCATCAGATTTAAATGCATGTTTTCTGTGTTGATTCATTTATCAAAATTATTGACATTGAACATGATGTTTTAATGTACAGGTTTTTTTTAACTTCAGAAATGCATTTATTGCTGCCGCTAGCCCCTGTCCCGCCTGCATACGTGTGTATTATCCTGAGTCCTGCCTTCCTTGAGTCTTGAACGTAGCTGTTATGTTTGTGTAACAATCCTTTCCTTGCGTGACTACTGTATTTGTGTTACTGTGTATCTGTGTAACGGAAGCTGGTGCTGTATCCTTCTGTATCCACGCTTACAAAACGCCAATAAAATATTGAAGATATCTTCATATCAAGATCTTCACGTTGCTTTTCCCGGTGAGGATCACGACGACAGCAGGTCAGGTCAGACCTCCCTAACTCCAGCTTGTTCTGAGGGGATCCTTAGAGGTTTCCAAGCCAGCTGAGAGAGAGAGTCCCTCCAGCATGTCCGGGGTCTGCCCCGGGGCCTCCACCCAGTGGGACCTGCCTGGAATAGCTCCCACAGGAACCCACCAGGTGACATCCTGAAGATCCCCGGACCAGCTCAGCTGGCTCCTCTTCATCAGAAGCAGCGGCTTTATTTTGAGGTCCCTCCGGATCTCTGCAGTCCTCCCTCTGTCACTGGGAGCCTTCGTTTCGGGCACCTGTGCTCACAGTTATTACACTCCGCTCACCATAGACCTGCTCCATACCCTTAAAGCTGTAGCCAGCAAACGGGTCCTTCTGCCAGTCTTACATTCTCTCCTACCTCCACTCATGCGTCATATCCTGAGGTATTTAAATCCTCCGCTAAATACAGACTCTCCCACCGAAGCTGCTGGAGAAGCACCATGACCTCAGGCTTGGAGGTGCCTGGTCTCACACTCACCATTACCCACTCATGTGGTTTGGCGAAGTTTTTAGCTGGTTAAGCAAGGCAGGTTCTGAAAGTGATCTGTACACGTCGATGATGGATTATTCTGATAAACAGTCTGACAGAAGTCTGCTGGTAAAGTGGCCACAGTATTTACAGTACATGCCCAGGTTCTTCTCTAGACTCACAACCTAGTCGCGCAGAAAATTTCTGAAGTTTAACAAGGGAAAGGTCTGTGTGAGCAATTGAGCTGTTCTGAAAGTCCAGCAAAACCTTTAAAAAGTTATGTCTGGAGACCCTTAAGCATGTTTCATGTTTGTTTGATTCTGTGCAAAGTTATTTGTCTGTGTATTTGGAATTTGCCAAATTAACCGATGCAAGACAATCACTTATTTTTAATAAAGTCATAAGCTGAGCTGTTTGCTCTGGCGTGTAACGGGTCTCAGAATCATATGACATAAATAAATTGCTTCACTGAGATCTTGTGGGTCTTTTGTTTTTCAATCGCAAGAGAGAAAACTATGCGATGATGTTATTTCCAGGTGGTGTTCCATGTAACCATGATGAAGCACAGTGTATAGAGACCAGAATAACATTATAGTGCTAAGAATGTGGTGCCTTCTGATCACTTTGTTCATGATTTTCCCTATTGTCTTCGTACTTGTTTCCAGCTTCATTGACTCAGCATGGTGAGATGCACGTTTCCATGTGTCCAGATGCGCCCAGATTTTGCAGGAAAAATGCAGCTGTAACATCACATTGGAGAGACTGTTAACAGCAGAGTGGTAGATAGAACTGACAGGTCAAAGGTCACTTCCCATCATGCCCCACACCCACCTCTCTCCGTGGTACACACACGCAGATGCCTGTCTCCATGCGATAACAGTGGGTGTGCACCACCGCCCTCTACGTGCTCTGGGCCTTCTGCACAAACAAATGTCTACTATCTTTCAGATTTATGCCAGATTTCATTCTCTGTCTGCGGTACATCTCTGACTAATTTATTTATGTATATAGGTGTTTATTTATTCACTTTGGTCTGACCATATCAAAATGCACTTCTGGCTTGATATATCATTATTCAGTTCTCTGCCATGGGCCCTAAAGTAATATATACACAGCAAAGGTCAGCTGGGTATAGGACATTCTTCTATATTATGAATCGTAAAGTAAAGTAGAAGTATAGTTTTCCTATTTAAGCTATTAATTACTGCTGCAGTAATAATAATAATTGAGGGTTTTTGTTTCATATTGTGAAAACAGTTTGATTTTATCGTCCTTCACAATCCAATTTGAGATGCATTTTTCTGAGACGTTTTACGGGTCACTGGTGACATCTGAGGGGACATGTCTTTGTCAGGCCCGTGACAAAGCCTCCTGGCAGCCTTAAGCTGGACACTGACCGAGCAAATTAAATCATAATAAGTAGTCAAGTATTATTTTCCTAACAGATTTTTCACAGTAGAAAGGATAAGTATAATTTCTTTTTTTCATTTTGCCCAATTATCTTAATTGCATAAATGCCTTAATTGTGCTTAAGCCCCACAAGAACAATTTCACTGTCAAGTCCAGAAAAGTATCTACGGGCACTGCCTTAAAAGTGACTCAGTGTTGACTAACAGAGAGCGAAAGCTGGGTCTCCAAATACTGGAACATTGTGTCAAGGAAGCCTTTAGTTGCACCTTAGACAGACTTTATACTTACTCCAGATATTCCCTGTGGTACAACACGGAATATGAATGCATGCATATTAGTTAACTAATGTAACTGTAGCAAAACATTTTTTCCTCTCAGAATATGGAAATTTATCAGCTCTCAGGATTACGTATAATTAGATTTGCCTTTATAAAAAGCATCTTTGGCCCCAAACACTATATGCACTATTCATGTACTGCGATGTGTCTCCTCTCCAAGCCGGTCTAATGATCTTGTCTTCCTGGCCCTCGGCCTCGACCTCGTTTTTCCCAAAGCCAGCCAGGTCTCGTAGAGTAGGTGAGAAGGTCTCCGGGTCACGGATCTCCATCCTCGTTAATGTCAGTGGGCCAGATTCCCCGGGAATCTTTCCTGGTATAACGAAGGGGGAAACGGCGGCAGGAACTGGCCTCTGACGGGTTTAAATTAACGAGGAAATACAGGAAGCCCCCTGTTAACGTTTCGGTGTTCCGCGACGGCTTCCAGGTTAGCGTTTCCATTACGCGCTCAAAAACAAACCTGCCATTGAGAAGGGAGCCAGTCAAAGCCTCCATTCTCGGCCTGTGCGAAAAGCAGAAAATACGGCAGGAATATTAAACATGACGGATACACGGAATAATCGAGGTTACGTTAGGGGCCATTCCATTGCCAAATGCGCGCCGCCACCCGCACATAGATCCGCTCATCCCGCGGTCATTTTCTGTACAATTTAAGGCCACAAATTTTATCTTACCAGGAGGGATTAATGGGTGTTTGGATGGATATATAACGGTTATAGCTACCCCTACAAGTGACAACCAACTCAGACGCACGCACACACGCGCACAGCTGGTGCGAGGCTATTACCCAGACTCCCTGTGTGTCCGCCCCAGATAACGTTTGTGTAGGGGGGGTGTCGAGTTGCCTGGAATTTAAATTCTCCCTCAAACGGGGAACCTTCTAGAATAGTAGCAGCTGTTCGATTTTAGACCTACTGCTGCGTAGGATTCGCTTATTCCTCGCCATACCTTTTCTTCTATTTACTTTACGACAAAAAAGTTCTTCCCCAGGTAATTTAATGCTCGTTTTCAAAGTTCACATAACCGGGTAAAGAATAAAATAAAATATAGGGGAAAAAAAACTTGACACGGCTATCATTCTAAAACCATTTATTGATCCACATAAGCCTGACACAGCTTGAAGTCGGGGGGTCTTCCATCAGCGAAAACTTTGCTCAAGGTGACCAGAGAGCGCCTTGTGAAATGCAGTGGTCTAATTTGTCGATTTCCTCGAGTTTATTATGTCCCGTGAAACAGGCATGCCAGTGGTCAGTGGTGGGGCAGTCAGTCACTAGACAAGCGATAGCATTGGACAAAAATACTCCAGCTGCATTTTAATAAGGTGAATAATAATGGAAAATTAATTTGCATGTATATCACATCTACTCTTGCCTGTTTGCCACATTCAGACACAGCGATCCAATTTGGTATCTTAACTCGAGCTCTGCTGACAATTACGCAAGTAGATGGTGAAAAGTTCACACGTAGGCCAGCCCACTTGCAACAAATCTAAATTACCCACAAACACAGAGCCCAGTCCCTCTCGGGCACCAATAGGTCTTCTCTGTTAGCTTACCCGCAGAGCACAGCGCTTTCCTCCTCCCGGCCGCCCCAAAGGTCAGCCTTGCACCGGATTATTGTGCTCCTTGAATGTACATCAGCAATTTGTGAGTACTGGCTGACTCAGATTTGTGGAAGGTGGCTGAGACCGGTAGGCCCCTGGAAATATCATGTAGGGTAATTGCTAACTGGTGCTATGGCTGCAGGACGCCAGATTCGGGTGGGTTTTTAATGGGGTCACTGGCAGCCTTCCTCTCTATAGCTGTTTGTCAATACCCTGGAGGTAGCGACAGCCAGGGTTTGTGATTTGGCGCAGAGAGCGAACGTCGCGAAGGGAGATCCGAGGTCTGGTACCTCTCCGGCAGGCTTCCCTGGGGGCCCCCGCTAGCTGGGGCCCCCATGAGAGGCCCCTCTTTCAGCATGATGAAAATGAAAGGAAGGCGATATAAAGCACAGCTTGGAATGGGAGAACTAGGCAGGTGCCATCTTAATCAAGTCCATTCCCGTGGCTCAGACTACCCCCCCCCCCCCCCACCCGGCCCAAGCAGTGATGGCAAGCTTTTTACAGGCAGGACGGCTGGACAATGTGTGTCGGGGGGTGGGGGGCAGTGGGGGGCTGGCATGTGACCACTGAATCTAAAAGCGCAAGCTGGGAATGCTCCTCTGATGCGAGACTGCAGTGCAGAATCAGGAACAAAAAGAAATTTGAGAATCACACCTGGTCCCTAGTATAAGATACCTCTATGTCTGAAAAGGTAGCTTGAGGTAGCCCTGGCTATGAATCGCATACTTTACAAGTATGCATTTGGCATCAGCTTTAAAAAGCCGATCCAGGACTGAAATATTAAACACAAACGCTGAATGTGAAGTGCACGCTCAATATATTTTATTTGGAACAGAAATGTACCGTAATACTTTTTTTTTTGTAAAATAAGGATAAAATCTATATATTATTTTGAGAGGAATGGATTTAAGATTGTAAATTATTCGTGCTATCGCTCATTCAGAACACACCAGTCCTATTTTAAAGAGTATATGCAATACAGTTGGATATTAATAGAAGAAAATGAGAAATAATTCTAGGAAAAATACCATGAAAACAATAGTGTTGCATTGTTGTTTATTTCTTTGAAATAAAACCGTTACAGTGTTCATGAAAGTTTGGGTTTGTTGGCTAGTTTAGGTCATGAGTTGCTTCACTAGTCCCTTAGACGTAATAATATTCAGCGATGATGTTTGTGTAAAAGTTGGCACGTTTTAACACCAGTGAAAGTCACCACTTTGACGATAAGCCCATTGAGAAACACAACCCACGCAGCACTAAGTTTACTTAAAATATTTACATGCTGAGAAATTCCGAGAGTCATGAGTGGTATTTGCGTATTTAGTTCGTCCAAATGCTACGCGCATTCCAAGCAGCGACAAGCTAGGGCTTATTTCAATTCCGGAGGGTGTCTTTCCAGATGGATTCTCCACACATGAGGACGGCCAGCATTTCACAGATGCACTCAAAACCAGGCTCTCAAACAAATATGTTGCAAAATAAGACAATGTATAAAATCTGCCATAAACCATGAACAGCAGACTCTCAATCGCACGTATGTCAGTACTTGATATATACATTCCATTTTGCTTTATGAGAACAATGTTTACTCTGTTTTCAGGCTTTTCAAGGGACTGGAGAATTGCCATGTTGGTCTTGTTACTGGTAGCACAAGGCCAGGGTGTATATGTGCCTTTTGACCGACTCTGTGGGCTAATTTTATGGGTGAAGTTGAATTTTTGCACTTTCTTCTACCCAGTTTTCAAAGTGTCCCCGTTACAATGTCATCCAGCGACACTGATGGCAAACTGCGCAGGATGTGATACGCTGTGGGTAATTATGATGGTCAAATCAGCGTTCTTGGTACATCAATCACTGAGTGCCTCCTGCTGAGAGGTAGCTGCCCCCCCCCACCCTTCCACACACACACCTAATTTGAGGCAGCTACAGTTAGGGCACACATTTGCTTCTCATTGCAAAGCGGCAATATAGTAGCCTCTACTAGTGCCATAGTGCCTCTACTCGTGCCATAGTGCCTCTACTAGTGCCATAGCACTTCTACTAGTGCCATAGTGCCTCTACTAGTGCCATAGTGCCTCTACTAGTGCCATAGCACTTCTATTAGTGCCATAGTGCCTCTACTAGTGCCATCGCGCTTCTACTAGTGCCATAGAGCCTCTACTCGTGCCATAGTGCCTCTACTAGTGCCATAGCACTTCTACTAGTGCCATAGTGCCTCTACTAGTGCCAT
>JAODKN010000016.1:1008901-1031911 GCA_026774425.1 Petrocephalus zakoni | reverse complement strand
AGCCACTTGATATTATTTTTGCACTATCCTATTGTTTATTATTGTAAACTAACATTCTTATTGTATATATTGTATTTCTTATTTCTTATATATATATATATATATATATATTCTTATTTCTTATATTTTATGTATATCTCTGTCTCTCTTACTGCACTGCGCATGTGTATGACAAAAGAATTTCCCTCGGGATAAATAAAGTTCTTCTTATCTTATCTTATCTTATCTTATAGGTTATAGCATATAGTATTATAGTGGCAGTGTAGCAGCAGTATAGCTGTACAGCAGTATAAGTATCATACAGTAGCAATATAACAGTGTAGCAGCTGCATCGGCTTCATGGGGGCATACAGTGAGCTGTCAAACTAAGTTTAGTGTGAGATTAACCATAATGGAGGATTAAAATTAAGCTGCAGCAGCAGTATAATCTCACTAAATAACATGTAAGGTGTTAAAAAAGGTTTTCCTGCTCTTGTAACCTAAGCATTTATTCCAAAACAGGCTGGGGTACGAAAAGGATCTTGGAATGTTTTACATATTAGTGTTGCACTGCCATCCATCCATACACTAATTTAGAGCTAGTTTGGGGGGGTTGGGGTGGAGCCTATCCCACACACATCACATGGTTACAGATATGATATAAGTCATGCATATAAGTAGCTGTCGAGTTATGAGCCCTTCTCCCCGCATATATAGGGTCATTAAAGGGTTAATTTGATTGACAGCTCTGAGTGTGTATATTAGTCCTGGCAGCTTCCTGGATGGGATACAGGCCTGTCTGTCTCATGACACGATTACCCTTCGCCTGCTGGCCAGCGCATCGCCTGCCTGCTCTCTGGGGGTGGGGGGTGCAGTCCAGGACCAGCCTAAATAATTGAAGTCTCTTCGCCTGTCACCCCCCCCCCCAATCTCATTTTAAAATTCAAATTCAGCGGGTGCTTCTGCAGGAAGTCCATTTCCCCGGTGCACCGTCAGCTCCACGCAGGAGAAGATAAACAATCTGTGCTAAATATTTCATGTGACTGTCAAAAAGGGAAAAAAAGAACAGTTATATCCAAGTGATCTAAAAGTCAACAACACGGCGTGTTCTGTGCTGCAGCCCAAGTCAGATCAGCTGTGAGAATGTTAGGAGATTAATTTGCCATATGTATATCCTTTTACCTTCTTGCCGGGGTGGTTGGCCTGTTTCCGTTAGGCTGGGGAATGAGACTTGGGGAAAAATGGCCCTTCTGACTCCATGGTATGACACTTTCTAATGTGTTATATTCTCGGATATCATTTCAAGTTGTAGAGCATGTGAGGGTGCGCACCGGCTGTCGCATGCGGCGGTTTGAGCCTTGACCCCACTGAGTGCGTGCAGTTTGCATCCTTCCCCCGTGTCATGTGGGATTCCTCCAGTGCCATGCGATGGACTGGCAGCCCATCCAAGGGGGCGGCCCAACCTTGTACCTGCTGCTGCCCGAGTGGCTCCAGCCCCCTTCAGCTCATGCCAGCCCCCAGTCCAGGATAAGTGGTTGGAAAATGGATGGATGTATTAAATAAATCACTATCTTTCACCATGATTCATTAATAAATGTTATATTTCACTTTATAGAAAGTAAGAATAAATAATAATAATAATAAACATTATGAATTTGTAATTTGGCCAACTAGACCTGGGGATTGACCTGGAAGGGAAAACGCAGGCCCTGGGTCTCCAATGCGTGATTATTCTGGGGTGGATTATTACCTATACGGAAGATTGGCTTCTGGTTATCTAATTCTCTGTGACTATGAAAGTTCAGAGGTAGAAATTTCAGATCTAGAAAGGAAAAATCCAGGCCAGGATGAGTACTCTGTGACTGCCAGTCTTTATACTGGTTGGTTGGTTGAAATAAAATCTTGGCCTAGATTTTCACTTTCTGGACCTGAAATTTCCACCTTTGGTTTTTATTTTCTTCTTAAAATGTGCATAGAGTACTTTGGAGTCATTAGTCATGTGACTAATATTTTTACGTTTATTGTTTTGCATATGATTAATCTGGATTTACCCAGAATGCAGTGGGGCGAGTTGACACAGGGCTACAAGTGCTGTATGAGTTTAAGTGCCCTGCCACCAGACATTGCTTTGAGCCAGCAGCTCACCGGCATCGGTCACACTTTCTGTTCTTCGCCGGCTCAGTGGACATCTCCCTCTCTCTCTCAGTCTAATTTTCCCCTCATGCAGCAATATCAGAACCGCGCCAGTGGGGTACCGGCTGGGCCCCAGCGTGAGGAGGCCCAGGGCCAAGTCTGACTTAAAATATCAGTGGGATCTCTGTTTATGGCATGTGACAGAGAGCGATGCATTTTACAAATGGCCGGAGAAAGTGCTGACGCAGGCCCCGACCATTTGTCCTGCTGTCAGAGGCCTAGTCTGGGGGGGCCTTCTTCCTGGATTCATCTTTAGCTGCTCTCCCAGTTAGACTGCTCTGCATGGGGGGAGTCTTTGCCTATCATTATCTAGAGCTGCCATCTACAGAACAAGTATAAATATAAATGTATATACATATACATTTATATATACATGAAATGCAGAAACACAAGCTACACTCCTAATAATATAGTTCTGTATCAGAGGGCTGACCACAATGATAATACGACAAAAGATAATGAAAATGGGTCACACTTAGGATCACATATTAATTGGTTCTGATAGCTGCGTCGTAAGCCTTAAATAGACAGAGTCATTTCCATTGACATAAATGCACCAAAGTCAGTGTGCAATCTTTAGCTGATGTTCACCTAGTATTCAGAAAAACAAAATATAAATTACTGTAATAAAAGTGACTACATTAAATATTTCATGCTGTTTAATCAAAATACATTACGTAATTAGCGTAAGTTTCGTCAAGTCCCTCCAGTCGCCTGCTATTGTGTTTATCAATTTAAATGAAATTTTGTTCAGTTTTTACTTAAAATCATTTAAATTACTACAGACTAAAGATGTAAATTCGAGTTTGACGTATGCTGAAATTACGTACAATGGAGTACTATTGTATTTACATATGTATATGTGTGTATATATATATATATATATATGTATATATATCATATATAAATAAACCTTAAACTACATAATTGGTCACCCTTAGCATCACAAATACAAATAGAAACCTATCTTTACACAGTGTTACGCTCAGCCCCGCCCTTCCTGTTTTGTCCCCTGTTTTGCCCTCTGGCGGGGCTTGATTTGCTGCACCTGACCCTCGTTGTGTTTGCCCAGTGTAATTTGCTCTGCTTGTTTCCCCTGACCAGCTGCCTCTTGTTTGACCCTTAATGTGCTGCCCTATTTTAGTCTGCCCTAGTCCAGTCTCCCCTGTCGGTCTTTGTCTATGCATTGTCTGCTAGCGCTCCCGCTTACCCCTGTTTGCTCCTGTGTACCCTAAATAAACGCCCTTGGAAGGACTAAACCCTACAGCCTGCAACTCTGGGTCGTTCCTCCCGACGTAAGCGTGACACACAGCCATCATTGAATGGTTTAGTGTTTTACATGGACTTATATGGATTTTTATCAGTAAAGCTAATTTGTCAGTGTCAACAAGATAGGATCAAAAAACTAATCTCCCTTTATATTCACAAGTAATGATGATGTTAGTTATCTATCTAGCTATCAACAGTAAGCTGTTAAAATTAGCAATATAAAGAAATCCAAATCCAAAATGACCATCATGAATACTGTATACGTGTTAACTCATCCAATTGTAAAGACATGTGACTTCATAAAACATTTTTTCATTGGTCAATTATATGTCCAGTGCTATTAATGAACAGAGGCGAATGTCCATATTCCATCAATAGTAAAAAATCAGAATCATCAAAAAGACGCAATGATAGCACAATGATATATGCTTTTCTTTTTTAAAGTGACATGCCTATTTAAAGACAGCTGGTTATCAAAAACGGGAAGGATGGCCTGATGTACTCCAAAGAATGCATCTGTCTAACAGTGGTCCTTTATGCTAGATATGGTGGTTCATGCTATATTTGCGTGTCCTTGCAACTAAAAACTAATATTTTATTTGATATGGTCCCAATGTTGTTTTGGGAGTTGCATTTAAGCCCCAAGGAGTATGGTAGGGGGTCAGTCCTGGAGTTGATACGTTTCCTCCAAGGAATGTGGCCAGTGTTTCCACCGCTGAATCTCCCCCAGTGGCGGGCCCGTAGCACCACAAACTCGACTTCACGTTAGCTTGTTTTAAACAAAAAAATAAAGAAATGCACCGGTTTTTGGCACCTTAAATGCAAGGCTTTGGGGGATTCATGTGAGACGGAACCTCGCGTCCCAGGACGGGGGCATTGGTGGCTTATTCAGCTAGGAGGCCCTGAGACTGAAACGTGGGGCGCTCTGTTTATCCGCTCCAGCAGAGGTGAGATATAAGGACGATTAAAGGCTGTGTTGTGCCGGTTCACCCCGGCCTGTCGTCAATGCGGGACCCGCTAAGAAACGGCTCTCGTGGCATGCGTATACAAACCTGAAATCCATATATAATCCTGTCGCGGCGTTGCCGTCGGGCCCCGTCCCATACGTCCGGTGCTGTTACTGCTCCCACTGCGCTGATGAGTCAATATTTCACCTGGTTTCTGCCGCACCAGAACGCCTTTCAGCATCTCTGCGACTGGGGTATTCATCACCGCTGCTCGTTCCAGCCATTCACTGAAAGGTTGCATTGCAGTGCCGCTATGAAACAGCCAGCCTGCTCTCCCCATGAGGCTCAGCAAACATGGAAAAATAATTCTCTCTCAAAAAAGCACCAGCAATCACATTCTCCCTTGTGTTATCTCCCTACGTATTTATAGTGCCTGTCTATATATATATAGATCTCCCTTTACAAACCATCTTAAGGAGAAGCTTTTAAAGTATAATTTTGTGACTGTTCCCATGAATCATTTATGAAAGGACTCTTAAATTAACCTCAGGAACAGCTTGTCAGACGAATCGCAAAGGCGGGGATAATACCCTTTACCAGAATGAGAAGGAGATGCCTCTTTTACTTTTGACAGTGTGTCTGGAACATAAATATTAATCTTCAGTCTTATAGTCTAATGTCGGCATGCTATTATAGCTGAGCAGAGGATGCTGGGCATATGTTTTAGTAATGTTTTCCCTGTGCTTGCACACATGTAAAAGGGTCCTTGCTAGAGATTTGGGCCTCATGAAAACATATCATATTTGGCCTCCAACCAAATTTTTTAGGGGCTCTGTCACTCAAGGGCACTTGGAAACATCCCAAATCTCCCCACCTTTAGGACTGGCTTGCTTTCAGCAAGGCTCAACCCCTGAATATCCCCTAGGGGTGGATTTCCCCTGAACTCTGACCCCAGGCTTTTGTCTGCCTTCTATATCAGTGTGTACATCTTTAAAAAACAAAGAGCATGTTAGGATATGCAAATGAACACATTCCAAAGTACCTGCTCTCATGCTTGCACAAAGGTTAAATAAAGCTTCAGTTTCAAAATAGGGCGACTCTAAACAACATCACTGTTCATGTTCAGCAAACCTACTGAAGGTTTATTTAAATATATATTATCGCAGGTCCGACTGCGGTGCTTTTAAATATCCGTCATTCAGGTGCAACATGCCTGATTTGGACGTGGTAGGAAATTCCCACGTAATTATGCACAGCTGGAATCCGCAATCGAATTTCTTCATAACGGCTCTGTCAATTTGATCCTAATATAGCTCGCCGTGGCTTTGTAAATGAAATGAAAACCTCAGCAGCACTCCCCTTCCCCACAACGGCGGCTTTGTGTGCTGGGAGGGCAGCCCGCAGAGAGCTTCAGCCGCTCTCGTCGGAGGGGCCGGCAATACCGTCGCCGGCGATCCGGCGACTTTTCAGAAAGTCAAACGCGGCTGTGCCCTCCAGCACCGCGCGGGCTCGCAGGGGCATTCTGAATGCCTAATGGCTCCTAGCAGTTGAAAGCAAATGCATGTTTTGTGATGAAATTACTTTTTTTTTTGGTGACTGGAGAGTTCCAGGGGGAACAGTGTTTACCTGTAGAGAATAGGCCTTGAAGGTGGGCTGATTCGCTTGTAAATTTTTTAAATCATCTTTCTTCCTTGAGTTTCCAGTTATAAAACGCGTCCCACTCTTGTTCTTGTTTAATTCATTTAGCAATAATGCAATAACGCGTGAACCTTAAGCGAATGTCTGATCGAGTCCCTGCACTTGTGTGGTACAATAAGGCTGAATTGTTTTATGACAGTGCCCTAAAAAAAATTCAGGAGATTCATGTTTTGGCTGGTGTGAAGCTTGCAGCCTTAAGATGTGTTTCCCACCCCACCATGTTATATCCCTTTATTGGATGTACTACGGGGAAAAAAACATGGATTAATAACAAGCCCCCACACTGAATCTCTGTAAATGACAGCAGGGAATTTGCAATAAAACAGACAAATAACAGCCAGCTTTAGATGCTAGGCTGTAAAATCGTCTAGGAAATGTCAGTTACGTGCATAAATAGCTTTGTGTTTTTTTCCATGAGAACAGAGTTATTTGCATGAACTAAAATAGGAATCATCTACCTATTTTGGTCAAACAAGCACAGAGAGAGAATGGAGAGCGTTGGGGAGTTCAGGGTTGATTGTGGTTAGCAAAAGGCCAAATTACCCACAATGCCACTACTCTTAAACGCTCCTACCCCTGAAATGGACCCTGTAAAACAAATATGAAATAATCACATTCCAGAAATATGCCCTTTTTTCCTGCAAGGAGTCAAAAATCCAATACCTTTGTTTCCACGGAATTTGCCCCGAATCCTGTCAGACACCTGAGAGATTGCTTTAGCGCTGCACAGAGTAGTCAGGGCGTAGATTAATCTAGGAAGATATTGCTTGCAAGTCCGTAGCCCTACATGGATGAGCTCTCTGCAGCACGTACCGCCGGTCCTCCAGCCAAGCTGGCTGAATCGTGCGCCCACTCTAACCAAAACATAATATTACACATAGCTGTTTTCCATCAGCCTGGGGAAAGCTAAATGGTACAGGATTCTGTGCTTGAGAATGAATTTTTGGGGGTAGGAATTCACAG
This sequence comes from Petrocephalus zakoni, assembly GCA_026774425.1. Classification (NCBI taxonomy): domain Eukaryota; kingdom Metazoa; phylum Chordata; class Actinopteri; order Osteoglossiformes; family Mormyridae; genus Petrocephalus; species Petrocephalus zakoni. Next base: position 1,024,862 of record JAODKN010000016.1, on the reverse strand, counting down.
CTTGGAACAAACAGCAGAGGGTCACCCAAGGAAGTGTGTATCATCCATGAAAAAATATATTGTGATATCACAGAAAAAAAACACTCCACCAACATTCTGGAATATAAAGGCACTCAAAACTGAAGACAGGTTGATGTCATCAGGCTATCCGATGTCACTGTAATACCATAGAGGCCTATCTTGTCTTAACTTGCTCAACATAAGCCGCAGACCACCCCAGTACGCCCATGTACATCATGTTATCCTGAAGACTTTGGCCGAATCAATCCAGCAATTCAAACTTATTTAAGGTCCCTAAATGTCTTCTCTGGAAATCCCCTGGAAAAATCATTGGAGGAACATCAGTAAACATAGTAACAAAATAAAACTCTTCATTAGCGATCCTTTAGCATAATCGGAAAATATCTAGATGGAAGTAGATGGTAGATATGCTCATGATTGCTGTGGTGGGGTATTTAAGGGAGTATTGGAATTCTGTCACATTCTTATTATGAATCACTCCATAATTTACCCCAGAGAAGCATGTTTCCTTAAGAAATTCTTCAACTTCTTTGTGATGAAAACATTCAGCCATCATTTTGGGACATTACTGGTGCAGCTAACCTCAGATAAAACCAGCAGCTGTGTCTGGATTCATGACTTCCCTTTGGAGATAATAGTTACATTTTCAGGTTATTTATATCAGTCCATTAATGGTTTTCCACTCACTTGCACACTGAAATGTAGAAGAACAGGCTGAGTTTTTTAGGCAATTATTTTTCTTTTAAAGCATTTTGAAAAACATTCAGGCATTTTAAAATGTAGCCACAACAAGTGTACACAATGGCAGGATGGGACTTAATTTTAAGTAAGGCTACCTTCAAAGGAACGCAAATGACATTCATAGTTGCAGTAAAATGAATCGCGTGAGGAGCCAGACTCATTGTTTTCGATTCAAGCACCGTCACTCTGAGAGATTCCTCAACGGGGGCTTGCCGGCCTTCCCAGAGCCCAAATGGGAAGCAGGCTGGCTGACTTTTCCCAGCGGACTGGCTTGCCGAGTCAGCGCGGAGCACGCTGACCCCGTGCCAGATTCCGACAGCGCCTACCTGACATTTCCCAGACCCGTGGCTGAGGGGGGCAGTACAGTCGCTGGACCCTTATTAAATTCCAGTGCGGCAGTCGCTGCGGCGAGTTCCAGTGTGAGACCTGGGAGATCCATGCTGGGGGCCGTGGTCACCGCCAAGGCCTCCGTCTCCCTAGGTGACATTTTGTGAGGAGGCCCAGTATTCCTAGCTATGCCTTTGATTGTACCTGTGTCAACTTACAGCATTGCCCTACCTGAATTTGCACAAATTACTGTGTTTGTCACATACAGTACCTGTCGTTTACGCCTCTCTGTTGTCGGATATTTATTCCCTGCCAGCATTATGCCCCAATTGTTAGTTGCCTATTGTCATGGTGTCACCAACAGCAGCAAAGCTGTGCCAACAAAAATTTGGTCATGTGCCACTAAAGATTCTGGTTGAGATTGCAGGGGCGGGCACAGAGCGGTGCGCATGGGAAGAGCTGGGTAGATTCAAAAGGCACACAGGCATGAGGCTGGACCCTCATTGGTAAAAAGCTCAGTCTGTAAATGGGTATAGACAGGGTGCCAATGGCTGCTGGGATTGGCAGTAAATGACCAATCAGGACGATCTCCCGGGATGGTTAGGGTAGACCCAGCTCTGACCTGCCGCACCAGCTTCTTCTGTCCATAAATGTTACCATGCCGACCACTACTCCCCATGTCGGCTCCCTTGCAAATTCACAGAAGAATGTGAACTTAGGAGTGAGTGGCGGTTGTGGGGGGAGGGGGTTGGTGGTTGGGGTTCTTCCGGCAGTCCTGTTTATAATTTATGCGGTTCCTTGCCATGTTTCCCCCGTCTGGTGACCGCCACTGAACCAGCAGACGGACGTAGGGGGTGACTGGGGGGGCGGTGGTGGGGCGTGTAACAGAATGTGACTAGATTAAGCTTCTGCCTTCGGGGGACTCTCCATCTTCAGATAAGAAACTTGTTGTTTTCAAGTAACTAGATACTTAGAATTTCCTACGTCCCAGATGCTGTTTCTCTTGTTGTTGCAGTCATTGTCTTTTGTTCTCAATTAAAAGGACTTCCAGTGCTTTTGCAAATTGTCTGTGCCCTGCTCTGTATCCATTGTCTTTTTTAATCGGACATGCCTTTTAAAATTTTAGACAGCTAAAGCGTGTCTGGAGAAGATCGAACCGCTCAAGGTTTCGTTTCGTTGGGAACATCTTGAGATGGACCATTAGGGTTTCAGTAAGAGCAGGATGTAGACAGAGCAAAGACCAGGACATTTCTGCAATCCACCAGCGAGTAGCAGTCCTTGGAGACCCAGAAACAATGCACATTTTTGCTTCCTCGCAGACCCCACCTAAATCAGGTATTCGTCCACTGTTTCATTGTTTGATTTTTTTTTCGGTTCAGGTGTGCTGAGTACTGGGAGGGAGAAAAAATGAGCATTGTCTGCAAACACCCCGACCTAAACATTACAGCTGTGAAATACAGGTCAAAAGTTCGAGACACACAAAAACCAATACACCGAATAATAATAAAATATGTAACTAGAACAATTATGAATGCTATAAACAAGCATGTAAGCATACAATTAGATGTGTGACGACCTGACATGAGGTGTGAGCAACTTTGCGCAAACAGGCTTATAAAGTCAATAAGAGTATGAAATGCGTACAGTGGGTGACTAAATACGAAAACGCCCCCTAACGTACCTGACTAGGCTAGTCCCGATTTCACCCCCCACATCCCTATCTAAGGAGCTCCTACTTACACTCCCTGTCTGCACACTGCCAGTGAACTTTGAGGGGCATTAATACAGATCAATAGAGAGCACTACCCCCCCCCCCCGTTTGTGTCTTCCCGGATCTCATTGCTGATTACGGCAAGGTGTGATATGAAATGGCACGCTGTTGTCTTACCGCCACGCACTCGACCCTTTCCCAGCAGCGGATGCATCTACCCACTTCCTTTGATCTGTTTACACGTGAAAGGGCCGTCACTCTCTAATTAATGATGAAAAAGCCTTTAATAACTTACTGGCTGCAGTTAACAAACTTTGTAAACATACACTATGTGACAGGGTATTGAAGAGTTGCTTATAAATATACAGCCTTACCACTTTCTCATTCGGCTGTTCTGTGGGTTGTGCGTTGATCAGAACAGTGTGCCAGAGATCGGAAGGTCACCAGTTCAGATCCCAGGGTCAGGACAGTGATTTGACCACCGGGCCCTAGAGAAAGACCCTTAACCCCAAATTGCTCTGGGACTGGCAGACCCTGCTCTCTTAAAGATGTATGTTGCCATGGATGAAGGAGTTTGTTAAGTCACCGGAATGTACATTTCTAAGGATAGGTCCTGCTAATAATATGAATTGAAAATGTCCCAAAACTGAGATGAAGCAAAACACATGGACTGCCAGCTGTCCCTGTGGATCGGGATGGAGAACCCTGCTATATTGGATGGATGGATGGATGGATGGGTGGATGGATGGATGGATATCTTGAAATGCTGAGTTTCAGGGAAAATGTTGTATCTCTTTCTTCATCTTTCGGCTCCCATTAAAGTTTTCTTTCATTCTTTTTTAAGCACAGTCCCAGGCCTTTTCCTGGTTAAAAAATGCAGTGTCTTCATTGTGATCTCACTGAATTTAAAGAGAGGAACAATCTGGATAAAGAGGACAGAAGTACATGCTGAGCCTTACCACATTTTTAACTCAAAGGTACCGTTCAATGGGGCTGTCCTTCATTGTCTTCATAGCTTACTCTAACCGCCCCCCCCCGATGCACCACCCCTCCACCCAGCCACCCCAAGAGGGCACTCACTGAACCCGAATAGCATTAATTACCTCCTATAATGAGGGCCCGAATGAAAGGAACATGGCCGCCTGCCAGTGCAGCTCGGTGGCCATGGACAAAGGCAGATTGTGGATTGCTGGCATGTCTTGTGGAGATTTCAGAAGCAGATAAGGGGAGGCTTTTTCGCAAAGGGGACTTGATTTTTTTTTTTTTTTAGTTAACCTGTGGAATTTCGGATTCTGGCACAGCGGTGATCCTTTCCGCTTTGTTCACACAATGAGAGGCTTGGTTGTGAATCAGCTCCTTTAATGAGGGCTCTGGGTTCGACACCTCTAGCACTATTAGGCTCTCACCCCTTGCCCCTCGCTCACCCACTAAGACAGCCCTTAGTTGCTATTTCTGGGGATTACTCCGTGGTTCTTTTTGAAGTGTCTGAAAGTCAGGAGGGTCATAAAGGCCCATATTGGGGGTAGTTATATCCACAGGTCAGCCTTTATGTGCCGCAAATGGCGGACAAACAGTAGTCGCTTTGACAGAGAGCTTCCTCTCGTTCTGAAGAGTGTGGCCCATTCTTCCCAAGGGCCTGGCTAATTCCTGCTAATCTGCGCGCCGTAGCGGTTTCCGCGTCTTCTGGGGGAGCCCCGCTTTCATGCTGTTGCCTGGGTTGAGAATGACAGCTGTCCATCACGGAACACGCACGATCCCCTGATTTGAAGGAGAGCAGTACCGTGATGCTAACTTAGTTTAGCATTTTAACTTAACACCATTGAGTCAGTTTGCAAGTCTTTTTGCACAACCTCAACCTAGAGAAATCCTCAAAATTCCTGTAGTAATGTATATGTTCTTTCAGCATTATGGACGTGACGTGGAATTGTGACACGGAGACCTTTGCATGGAATCATCCGAACTTTAAACCGTCCAATCATTTTAAGGCATGAGTGATTTAAATCATTGAAAAAGATTCAATAGCTATTAACACAGCCGTCATGCTGGTGAAGTCAGGACGATAGCCTCGAATTATCCTTCTGTTAGTCACTGTTAAGATTCGTCTGCGGTATATTTGTTTCGCAACGCTTCATTCTCTGCTGCATTTACAGATGCTTGATGAGGCCAGGGATGCAATTAGAGTGTAAAATGTCGCAGGCAGAGCATGTCTGTGCGTCACATGTGTCATATTTCCGTGGCTGGCTGTATCACATGCAGGCCGTGTCCGTGTGTGTTTCTGTATGTCCCCGAGTGCGAGTGCTCCTCATGGATGATCATAGTAGGGGGCAGTGGGGGCGTAATGGTTAGGGAAGCATCTGTGTAATCGAAAGGTCGCCGGTTTAAGTCCCTGACCTACAAGTACTGGTGAGGTACCCTGAGCAAAGTACTACCCCCAAGAACTGCTCCCTGGGTGCTGAGTTAGCTACTCACTGCTATGTCACATGGGTAAAATGCAGAGGACGCATTTTGTTGTTGTGCACTGTGTGCTGTGGTGTGTCAACAATGACAATTAATCACCTTTCCTTACCCTAGATGTAGGCATCACACCCACACGACCTCTGCATGTGATTTGTGTATAATCATTGGTATCTCCAAGGTCTCTGGTATCTGGTAAAGCTTGTGCCAATAATTTCAGTGAGTCCTCACCTCTGGCTCTTGTCTTATGTTTTCAGGCTCATAAATGGAAGTGTCAAAATTCAGTACTAGAGGTGAAATCTGTTATATTTGGATATGAGTTTGATCCTCTTTGATTGACGACCCTTCTGCCATTCAAGCTGTTTTATTGGTGGCCCATGTCCTCCTTATTTCCATTCCTGCCATTCATCCATCCATCCATCCATCCATCCATCATCCACCCACCGAGATTCCGACCATATATTTTAAAAACAGTGAAAGTCTTGTCTGCTGCCTTGTTTCCCTTGTCTGCGCTGCCTTTGATGGCCTTTTTTCCAGTATGTTGCTGACGAGTGCAAAAAACCCACCTTCACATCTCGATGGGGCAACTGAACTGAGCGATTCAATTGCAGCATCATATTGCATTATCACACTAGCGGGCCAAACGCTGCCGCTCAGTTCTACTCTTCCTGCAATCTTTAAACTTGAGGTGTAGCTCTCAGCAGAGCTGCATTCACAGAGGGAAAAAAATGTACTAGTGGAACGCGTGAACTTCTTCAGTTAATAGGTCATTGTGTTGGTGGTCGCAGTGGTGAGCTATACTTCGGCGAGGCATGTTACTTTTGTTTGTCACAGAGGCTTTGGGCTGGCCCGGTTCCTGCCCGCTTCCAGACCAAACGGGAATCCCCGGACGTGTTCTCAGGATTCCGGGGCCATGTGTTTCCGTTCACCGACGTGGCCAGGCTTTCCCACCCCGGGAAGCAGACGGAAATGCACCAAACACGCGCTCCAATCAAGGAAGACCAATTAATTAAAGTGAGTCAAATTAAAGCCCTGCCTGTAGCAGGAAATGGTTAATCTGAAGTGTGTGCAGTTTACACTGCAGTCCTCTATACAGATGTTTGTACTGAATTGTGTTAAACTTTTTTCGGATTGCCCTTCACAATACTGTAAATTTTAATAATAATAAATTGTAATTTTTTTTTATATAGCTGTATTTCTTGCTACAATTACATGTCAGCTCAGAAAAGCTATTACAGAGATTTTGACATGAGGTTTTGGAAATGTCAGAACGGCGGCGTATTCACAGCCCGACGGGGTTGTGTTGGGGAGGGGTTTGGGGGGGTGATCGCCACCCCAAACAAAGCAGCGAAATTCACCATCGGATTAGCATTCAGCCGCGGCCGCGTACATATCTGCCATAATGCTTTCATGGCGAGGCTGTCTGAGAGAAAGCAAAGGACAATTAGGGCTTTCATGTTGTTAAACAGCGGCACTTCATCCCGGCCCCCATTCAGATCTCTCGCTGCGAACATTTCCTAAAGGTTTCATTAACGCCGATACGACGCATTAACATCGCATCCTTTAATAATTCATGCCTTTATAATGAGGCTGTTTGAAGCTTTGCTTTGGTTACGTTTCCACCAATGCGGTGAATACGCACTTAAAATTCATGGTGGATTATTCCATTTCATACCTTTAATAAATCAAAAAAAAAAAGGAAATAAAAAACACTTGCGTGACATTTACATTAGGAAGTGTAGAGAGATGATCAATGAAACATGAGATAATGCTGATTCACATTAATGCTAATGAAACCAACAGCATATTACTTATCATTTGGGACAGAGAGAACAAAGCATACATTATGAAGAGGAGATATTATTTGAAATAGATGAATGCTAATATTAGTTGATGGTGATTTCAGAAATTAATATTTAGTAGTCTTTGATTTAAATATAACCCACTTCATTGCAGTTACTAACATGCTGGAAAAGACTGGATATTGTATTTCACTAGCAATTAGTAACTAGTACTATTTTAATGCCTGGTACATAATAGTAGTGGAAACCAGTGAAGATGAGAAGTCTCGTGACATTTATACACATAGGATCACTTCAAAATATCATCTATCAACATCAAGTCACAAATTCACATGCATTTTTTTAAGATTGCTAAGACGGTAATGGACAGCCGGTGCAGGTACGATGTGTTCATAGTGATTGCCTTTGTTTTGCTGGGGCACTTGAGTGCTCCATCATGAACATGGATATTTGTGTAACTGATCACCAGTATACGTGAATTCATCCAATGGCAACATTTTGTGGTCGTTCTCTGCCCTGCCTGGATCCTGACTGGTGGGCCCATGGGAACTTACTGGGGTTCTCCAGTCGCGGGTCGTCGGGTCTTGTTTGGCCGCGGGATTATGGCCGCTGGGGGGCGGCTCTGCGCACATTGTGTGCCTAATGAATGTCGCAGGTAACGGCTAATGGTCTCGATGCCCTGAACGGGGACAATGGAGCTACAGGTATGTCCTGCGGAGGGAGGAGCCGCATAGAAGCTAAACAGTCTCCAGCAGGCGATGACAGGGCCCCACACACACTCTCCATCGCACATAATGGTGGCTGTCAGGATTAGTTCTGGGTTACCGTGACATGGATGAGTACTTTAGCCTTTTTCTAACAAACCGCTAAATGGAGCTGTACAGCCTTCAGACCCGGCGTGCCCGACTCTAAGTCTTCAGAGAGAAACTGTGGTTCCAGGGAGAACAGAAAATAAATAAAATACCTGAATCCTAATTAAACCCACATTACTAAGTATCTCAGGCGAAAATCTCAAGTGCCAAAACCAGCACAGGCAACACATTCTCACAAACCTGGAGTTCCATCCTCTAATTAGCAGTTTCTTTGTACATAAACGACAATTCGTCAGCGGCTGCCAATTTATACGCTGTTATTAGGCGAGCCGCTTAAGTGAAAGCCTCACTCTCCTTGGGAAGCAATCAAGCCAGAGTCGCCCGCTGCTCTCTCCCGATTGGCTGGCACGGGCCAATAATCAGCCGGCGTAATTAATTATCGACCGCGCAATTAGACGCGGCACAAAAGACAACCTTTTGGGAAGCAGACAGGTCCATAAAAATAGAGCTGGTCACGGTGCTTAAGAACAACTCCGGGCGTACTTGCAGCGAGAAGAGTTGAGAAATCATTAAGACCTGATTTTTCTGTATTTGATGTGCTTTCCGCAAGAGAATAAAAATCCAAGTGGAAAATAAATGTTAAATACCCTTTAAAAGTATGTAGCACACCAGAGTTTGACTTATAGCTACACATACGTGTCTAATAGTGGTATATAACCAACAGCAGTTTGTAATAATTTCTGTTGCAGTCAAACCTCTTTCATAATGTATGTGAGAAGTTCTACTCAAAATACTAGGGAGGATTTGTCTGGATATCAGTGAAGTACCACCTCAGTTCTGACCACACATGTATACTGGAAATTGGATTATGGGGGAGGATTTTTGCCCCCCACCACCACCACCACTCGGGTCACCCAGAGTGGAAAAAAACACTCCACATTTATTTGTGCCTGGCAATTTGATGAGGGTTTCAAGCAAAGTATGGAATTAATTAAAATGGCATCGTTACTAAATTGAAGTTAGGGGTGTTCTCGTCTTGAAGGTCAACGTTGCATTTTACACTGTGCCGTTTATTAGAATTCCAGACTGAATTGGATTTTTAATCATGCAAAATATTTTAATTAAAGCTGTCTATTAATTAAAGATGTAATTGGAATGTTTGATGATTGCTTAATTTGGCCTCGTCCTGTGCTTCTATTAATATCCTTAAAATTGTCAAACATAATTTAATGGTCTCTTTTGTCACATAAGGTCACATTTAAGGGGTTGTTACTGAAATTACATTTGTGAGTGGGATATTTATGCATACGGATATCGTGATGATTTCCCAAGAGTAATAGTCCAGAAATGTCTGGGCAAGTTATACATAAATGATCATCATTAAAATAACATAAAGCATCACATCCATATCATTTTTCACTGGAAACCGTCCTGTGGCAAGATTTAGCAATATCTGGCCACGATGTTGCATGATGCTCCATTATAAATGCCAATTTTGATCACTCATCTGATGGCATTTGCATAAACTGGATGCAGTATTAGTGTGGCTTAATGTCACTGAATTCGGGACACTGTAATTGGGTTAAAGTGGTAAGGTAATCTAAAGTAATCTAATGTGCCTGTCTGTGTTGCCCACAGACACTGTTGGGTTAAGTATGTTTTATTCCATGTGGACAAAGAGAGAAACACAAATTCATCTTAGGTAGTGGCTGAATACCGTATCTAAATGCATCGAGTGACTGCAAATAGCCACGGTTAGCCGTAGAGCTAAGGACTCTCCCGTATTAGTAATTGGATGTTTTAATTTAGGCGTTGCCAAAGCGAAATGTTTAGCAGGCACTTGCTGTGGGAGGCTGCCTGCTATAGCTTGCATGGCGTGTTGTTTTAGCATCAACCAGAACCAAAATAGCGGAAAACTGACTGAGCACGACCATCCTTCCTGCCCGGGGCGGGGGGGGGAGCAAACTACCCACATTAACTTAGGCACCTCGCTGTGGTGGGACAGAGTAAACCAGGGAGTCTTATTATGGGTAGCTCTCAATGCCATTTGTTATTGTTACACATAATCAGTAATTTAGGTGTGAGATGGGGGCAGGGAAAGGCAGGGAGGGGGTGTGGCCACCAGCAGGGGTTGTGTGCAGTCATGTTCCTCATTTAAATGCGCCAGAAAAGGCCGGTCTTCGCTCTCTCTTCCCTAGGCTACTCCTACATCCGTAGCTACCAAGGCGCCACCCACCGACATGCTTTAGGTCTGATTCAAACCACTTTTGTTTTTGTTTTGGTTCAGGTCCATTTCAGACTTATCTCTAATAAAAGTCCCCATCCTTCTCCAATTCCCGTGTTACATGCTTCTTGTAATAACTCAATAAAAAATGTATATAACATTCTATTCTATTATAATCATTTTAAACAAACAAATAAATATCCCTGACCCTGACCATGGTAAGCAGTTGGAAGATGGATGGAATGATTTTATTCTAAACTTTATAACATTTTTACTATAATCACTCACACTAATGTCATACATAATGTTGACTTAGATTTAAATATCTACCATAAAAAACCCTGCCAGCTACAAAGCTGATTGAGCTTTAGTAAGTATAAAATATTCCGTTAAGAGAACAGTAATTACACATGCCCTTCCTCTGGCCCTACAGGCGTAAGCACAGATTTGGCCTCTCGATTATATTCACATCTTTAGAAGTCAAACAACTTCTTTCAGATGCTGGAGCAAGACCCAGATATCAGAAAAAGCCTTGCTTTAAGATTTGTTACATTTTTTTCCACTCCCCGGCTGAAGTTGGAATGGTCCTATAGCATGTGGCTCACTAGTTCGTTTGGACGTGGAAAGCCTGTTTATTTTAAACTCTCCGCTGCTGACCCATGACTCTGCATGCCAAACTCCGGCGGCTTGCCCACTTCCACTGCGCTTGCACATTTCTCGCTCGGCCATGCCTGCCCGGACCGCGCCAAGCCTTCCCATCCGAGCGCCTAAACACACAGGCGTATTAAGTCCGTCGGTATTGACACAGGCAGCCAACAGAGCAGCGGTTCCGTCTCACACAGGCATGGCGATCCTCACATCTGTGGGGACGCGCCCAGCGGTGCCTGGGGTGGGGGTTGAGACAGGGCAGGAACTGGGACGACAGATGGGGTAGGTTTTTGGAAAGCCTCGTGCCTGGAATGTTTGTTTATCAAGGGATGTTTGCATGTTTGTTCTGCATCTGCAAGGGTAGGGCTTACAGTGTGAACGTGACAAGTGTTTGGATACCTCCATCTGTGCAAACTCAAGGTGCTTAGGGCTCACCTTGGAGGCTGAGACCAGGAGCTGGATATCAAAACAAAAAAACTAAAAAAAATAATAATAATAATGAAACTCCCACAAGAAGTCATTTGAGGAGAATGTCTGAGTATACAAGTGAAAGAGTTTGCTTTTCACCCAGTAATTATTCATGTTTATTTTTTTGCCCAGTCATTTACGAAGTTTAACGGAATACAGATAGAGTTCGCATAAAGCGTGTTCACAGAAATGGCTAGTTACATAAAGACAAACAAGGTACCGATGAGCGTGGATACCAATTTCAAGAGCGCCGGTTTCGAGAGCATCTGTCAAAATCACCGAGGTAGTCAGCAATTTCGATATGCAAACACCATGAGGTAGGGGAAGCTGAACCACGACAAGGACGCCAGCTCATAAATTTTTCATAGAGGAATATCTCTTAGGACTGTACAAAAAGTTGAGAAAAAGCTTTGTCTTTACTTATTTGTGGAAAGTAGCATTGGACTCTGGTATTACTGGTACCAAATATATTATCCAGTCATTGGGGAGAAAGAAGTGAAAATGAACAGGGGTGCATTTCCCGACGTTAAGAAGGCTTTGGGAAATGCATCCCAGGAAGAGTCACTGTAAAGCGGTGGGCCTGCACATGGGTACTACTTTTGGGGGTGTTACAGGGTCATGGGCAGTGGTGAGACTCAGAGTAGGACATAATGCATGGATGGGGTCGTGATAGGCTTTCTTCTAGAGATGGTAAGGAGGTGCAAGTGTCGAAAATAAAGGATTGATGAAGGCAGCTAGCATAGTGTCCACAGATATGGAAGGGCACAGGCCAAAGAGACAGAGTCAGTTATTGTTGGTGATGGAAACATTAATTTGGACGTTAGAGGAATATGAAGAGCTGACTCATAATATGAGAGACGGAGAAACTGGTATTGAATAGTCAAGACTTTGGTGTCTTGCAGGAAGGATACAATCCTGAGTAAGCAGAACTTCCAGCGTAACATCAGGCTTCAGGTGCTGCCTGGAGATGAAGGAGGAGGGCGGGGCGTTTCAAAAGGAGAAGTGGCCTCGTCTGTTCGGCGCTGATGTCGAAATGTACGTCAGCGCGAGTTCCCCCCCCCTCAGACGAGGCAGTGTAAACCAGAGGACACCGGCGAGTAACATTACCCTGAAAGCCCCACCCCACCCTTTCCCAAACCTGCCAGCCTTCGCTGAAATTTTCTGAAGTGTCCGCAAAAAATATAGCCACATAAAAAGTAGCCAACAGTAGGCCTATACATAATTCAGCCCAGCTGTTGCTGTCCCCAAGGGGCCGAGATTCTCGACATTCCTGAGGCAGTGCGATGCCCACTGCCGTTCGGCACGGCCACGTACAGATCTGGCCGCTGGTGAATAGAGCCCAGTTACATTTCAAATATCTTCTGATGAAAAGTCGGCCGAGTCTGCGGTGAGTGAGCGGGCCGATCCCGGCTTCCCCACAAAGGCTGCCTTTCAGGGGGGTGTGGGGGGGGGGGGGCTTTTCTCCTTCAGCCCTCACAAAAACGAGGGTGGAGGAGGGTACAGGGTGCACTGGCATCCCTCAGAAGCTCCTCTAAAGAGCCCACACAAAGGAACAGGTGTTTGATGGTTTAAGGTTTCAGGCAGAGGAGGATGATGGGATAGCGGCATGTTGGCATTCATTGGTGACAAAGGAAAAGTGTTCCAGAACATTCCAGGCTGGGTTTACATGATTCCTCATGGTAAAAACAGTGGTAAAGGACGGCAGAGTGGGGAAAACAAATGAATCGAGGATATCTGCAAACATTTACTGGCTGTGTAACTACAGTAGCTTTCAGAAAGACAAACTGTATCAATGAATATGCAGGTATAAATTTACTGGGCATGTTAGTAGCCCTGCATAGCAGTACCTTTAAGCAGAATACATAAGATTAAGCTTGTGGAACATTATAGCATCTGTTACTCTAAGGTGTTTCACTCACTCGTAAATCGCTCATCGCAAACTGCTTTTACGAAATAAGAAGCCAATATGAAACCTCAAGATATTCATAGTGCACTTGTTTCCATTAAAAACAGAAGGGAAGATTGGTTTTGGATCTGTTTATAACTTTTGCACATTTCATTTCATTCAGTGATTGCGGACGTGCACTTCCTCGTTGTGCTTGTCGTCAATTTTCGACGTGTGTTTATAGAGGAGGCTGAGTGAGGAAACCCCAGCGAGCTCTGATTGGCCGGGAGAGCTGTCGGTGAGCTCTGATTGGCCGGGAGAGCAGTCGCTGTCCGCAACCACCCATGGCAGGTGTTCTGGGAGTTGAAGAGAGGTTTCTCGAGAAGCACGGCCAGACGCTACTAAGCTGTCCCACTGGAGTCATCTTTGACACATGGAGGCCCTTTGATCTCAAAGCACCAGAGGACGCCAGACTTTCCCCTCTCGACCCGTCCTGGGTACCTTCAAACACCCCCCCCCGTATTTAGTCATGACTTTAACGTCCTCTGTACTCTATTTAATCCGCATTTCCTGCTGCTTTGAAGCAAAGAACAGATTAGGAGGCGGAAATTTGTTCAATTTAGTTTTAGCTGCTCATGATTAGCGACTAGATCTGGAGTATTTTGATACTGCCCCACCACACAAGGAGTGCATTTCTGTTTTAAGACCAGAGATTTTTTTCTTTTTTTCCTAGGTGGTCACGCCATTTGGCGGCATTGAAAAGGAACAGGAGGGCTCACCTCAGCCTGAACCCGGGTGCGGTAAGAGCCGGTGGGATATTTCAAAGTGACACCTGCAGAAGACAAGAGCATGGACTGTCCTCGCAGGTCATTTATCAGGACCTGCCATCTTCCGAGGAAGGGCATCTGGTAATTAACGGCAAACCGTTGGGCCGTTTTATCGGCTCCGCCGAAGAAGCCAACCCGCACACGCACAAAATGCTAATTGCCCCTCCCAAGAGGGACGTGCGGGGAGGGTTTACTTAGGCTCGCATGCAAGCTGAGTGGGGCTGATTACACTCACTCATTTCCCAGCCAGAGATCGATATGTAGCTGGATTCTGCTATATCCGCGAGGCCCGCTGTCGCAATCTCGCTTTGGTTATCTGTTCCCCATCCAGACCATTAAGACAGCTAAACACTGGCCATACCTTACTGCCACCTCTTTGCTCCACTGAAGGTCCCAAGGGCTGGGGAAGAGAACACTTCTTACTGGCTGACCTCAATCCCACATTGCCTGGAATGCCTCTCCATACAGATTTCCCCAATTAAACACAAAATATATTAACCCCCCCCAATAAGTAATCCGCCATTTTTTTCTTTCAAATGTTGTTTTAAATCTGTATATTTTACACTATATTTTTATATCTATATATTTTCAGTTATCCTTTTAAATTGGTCTGTACTTTTTTAGATTCTACTTGTGAATCACTATTGTGCAGCACTGTGGTTAGTGTCTGCAGTTTTAAATGTGCTTTTCAAATAAATTTCCCTGGCCTTGCCTTACCTCATTGTTGTACATAACTCACTGTCCTTATCGTATCATTTCATACATATTCTGCTCCAGCATTCCTTTCTCTGACATGCACTCCTCTAGTTTTATTACAATTATCAACCACACCTGCATATTGAATATATCAATGTCACTGTATGTGACCATTGTCTTGTCTTGATTATGTTTCTACTGTATGTTGGAGAGTCATTGACAACCGGAGACAAATTCCCTGTGTGTGTATACTTAGCCAATAAACTTGATTCAGATTTTTGTATATACATATTTTTACCTTGGATAAATAATTATTTTCCTTTTATTGGATAAATCTTGGGAAAATAACAATATATCGAGCATATTATCATGCCCCAAAGAAATCTTGATTTCTCACAGATTGTATTTACCATCTATCTTCCAAGCACTTGTTCCATACGGGGTCACCATGAGTCTGGGACGTGTCCCAGGAAGCAGAGCGTGGCCTGGAAGGGTTCCAGGAGACACGGGGAGGAACATGAGATGTCGGCACATGGAGCAAGGCGACGATGCTCCCTGTCGGGAACCCATACCACGAAGACCACACTTACACACGTAGACTGTCGCTCCAGCCTACCCAGTCACCGTCGAGATGTCACATTGTGGAGTCACTTTCTTGGCAATTGTCGGTCCAAATGGATGCCGGGTAAACGTGATCAGACACGCGGGTCGGTCCGCCGGAATCGCCGCGTCGAGGTTCATCGGCAGGGCAGAGGTTGTTAAAGTGCTTCTTTGTTTTCCCAGTCACAATAGCTGTGAGGCTTTTCCAGAAGGTTCTGCGACCCCCGACGCCGAATTCGCCCACACAGCAGGACCGGCGACCCCCCCCGCCCTCCGCAGCCTCTGAGAGCTCCGTCTCTGCCGCCACATGCCTCTGACCGCCGCGGCGAATTGGAAGCTGCTGTCAATTAGGATGATTTCACTGTGGCCGAGTGCAGCCTGTCACATGGCCGGGAATGCGGTGGGAGGAGAGCATGGAGGGGGAACAATCTCATCTAGGAGCACCGCAATCCGGCCAGCGGGCAGGTCGCTGAGCTAGCAGGGCTAGGGAACCCACCGCCCTTCCTCCTCTGCCCTTATCCAGTCTGAAGAGGGCTGGCAGCCTGGGGGTGGGTGTTTGCAAGGCCTGGTTGTCTGGTGATAGGGATCATGGGTAATTTATACAATAAACATTCCACTCAGAGCAGCAGCTGCCAGGTGGGCCGCCCATCCCAGCATGCCTCCCATCTCTCGGCAGCATGGGAACTAATTTGAAGCCCCGATAGCGTCTGTTATGAGTTCCCAATCCCCCCCGCCCCCCCCCCCC
>JAODKN010000016.1:971203-986216 GCA_026774425.1 Petrocephalus zakoni | reverse complement strand
CCCCCCCCCCCCCCCCCCCCCCCCCCCCCCCCCCCCCCCCCCCCCCCCCCCGGACGGGGATGGAACACCAGGCGTGCAGGCCTGTTGCCTGGATACATCATCATATTGACAGAATTTAATAAGGGCAATGCTATGAGGGACTGGGGCACCGATTCGGCTGTGGTGGGTAGCTAATTCACCAAGGCTCTCTTTAAATCCAGTGCAGCTCTTGAGGAGGATTGAAAATGAAGAATGCTTCGTTTCAGGCTTGATGCGGGGGTGGCATTCTAATAATGTGCTCCAGTAGACAATGCAGCTGAACCAGAGAGGAATGTTGGTGTAATAGGGATTTTCAACCTGTCTGTACACAGACAATGTCTATGGCAAGACTCTTCAACAGAGGTGGGTAGTTCAGGACTAGAGAGTCCAGACTAATATTTTGTTTCAACCAACCAGTTGAGTGACTGTGACTGTTTATACTCAACTGGTCGGTTGAAACAAAATCTTGGTCCGGACTTTTACTATTCTGCCCCGAATTACCCATGTCCGCTCATCATTGCCCCTGGCAAAAATGTTTTGATTGAGAGAAAATACTTTATAGGCTATGTTTCTATATTCCATGTCTGTGGTAAAAAGTGCATTTTGATCACAATGTCTGTCAGAATTTGCTGTGGTGCCAGCCCCTGGCTGTCAGGCTGATGAATCATCCTCCACCTTTTCGGCTGGCCTTGCTGAAGGTCAGTCCTGCGTTAGCATGTAATGAGAAGCTACAGCGTGTCAATTTCCTCGTTCCCTGAGCCGCTGCTGCCGGTACAGTGGCTACCTTCTGCCCGTCCGGCATCCAGAAGCTACAGCATAAAGACACTCTTTCCAGGAACCCGTTGAATCTCTCTCGACACTCCGGTCGGTAATAATTTTCCCCTTCTCTGCTTTCCGACAGAAGATCCTCGCACTAAAACTGTCACTCATGGCTTCCTGTCTGTGTGGTTTTGTCTCCAAATTGGTGTGAAGCTATTTGACGCCTCGACGTTTTGTTAAGGCTTCCCGGGTTTTGTTAAGGAAAATGATAAAAAAAAATCCTGAAATCCCTGTATTACATAAAACAATTAGGCCAGAACAATAAGCCTGCGGCCAGCACCTCCGTACGTCATAACAATGTTATCGGAACGCCACAGTGCTGTTACGGGAGATTTGGCTGGGACATCATGCAGACTGGAGCCTGTATTCATCGCAGTCTCTCACACACCATCTTTTTTCCCCTCAAACACAGTAACTGTCATGCTGTCAGGACCCCTGGTTTAGAGCTGTCCATCCAGCTGCCGGTGTTGTAGCAGAGTGATGATTAATTACCACAGTATTATAAGTATATTACTCTTCCTTTAATTCTCCTCATGGTAATAACTATTGTTGTGTGGATCTAATTTTTTCAGTGTTCCTGGATGGCTGAGTGTCATGTAAGCTACACTTTTTATTTTTATTTTTTCTCCAGGTCTATGTAAAACTGGAAGCTTACTGCAAGTATGTTACCATAAATTAAAAAAAAGACTAAAATCACAATAGAAAAGACTTACATTTTTTTGCATAAATCAGCTATAAGAGGCAAACACTGACTTTTACGATACAGTGTCTTGCAAAATCAACACCCTGAAAATGTCTTCAAAAATGTTGCTGGATTGCAAACCGCACAGGAACATATTTACCCAGTCCCCGTTCTTATTGCAAAATGACACACTCCAGCACCAAATATTTAAAGCTAACATGAATGAAATGTCTGCAGATATTGGAAACAAAGAGTACTACTTAAAGTATTTGGGCCTTGTGTTCTGCTAACTGCAGAGGAGGGAGGATGAGACCCGTTTGCCTTACAGATGCCTTACATACTTTTTTGACCCCAGATGTTTATTCAGAGCAACATATATACTGTACCCATGAGGCAAATAAATGGAGATGGCACTGAAAGTATATTAATATCAACGCAGATAAATATCTCCTTATGGGCAATTACCGCAGGTATGTGCTAACGATGGCTCGTTAAGTGAAAAGCATAATAATCTGCACATTCGTCTATTTTAAAAGCACGTCGTCCCATCGAGCAGCGTTATATTGATTGCATAGCCTGTAGTTTAGAAAGCTTTTGATGTTTTTTAAGTTCTGAGCATTAGTACTTTCTCTTTGACTAATGTCATGGCCCATCACAGTAATAATTTGGTGAGAAAATCGATGCTATGAAGATGAGGACACCTACTACTGATCTTGTTGTTATTCCCAAAGGTAATGGTATAACTTATGTGGAGTATTCATACTGGCCTGGAGACTCATTCAAACTCATCGAAAGTGTAATATGTTGTATGTATGATTGTGTTTTATCCTGGAACCATAATGATGAAATATCCGTATAGAGGTTAGTGACGTCTGTCGTTATTTCATTATTCCTCTTGTTATTCTAATAATATATGTATAAATGTAACAACTCAAATGATAGCCACGGTGTTTTATTAAATTGCATTTCAAAAAGGGCACGGCGTTACGTGTACGACAAAAGGAATAGCTATCGTAAAAAAAGAGCTGGCTGAATACGAAAATGGTGGCTGCGTATTCAGAATACAAATACAATCAAACAACATTTTCGAAAGGCCTTCTTTTAAAAACACCCCTCCCCCATCACAAGCAAATTGATTGTCAGATATTGATTGCTCAAAGGTGCTTAACAAGAATGCTCAAAAACGTAACATGCGGTCAATTAAAAAGAAAGATGGCTTTTTCCAAAGCTAAACTGTGGACTACGGGAATAGGACATTAGTACAGCTCAATGAAAAGGCAAGGACGTCGTAACGTAATTATTTTCCACTTCACTTCCAAACTAATTTTCTACTCTTAGTTCACAAACACTAATGGTGCTTAAGTTTACAGTGATGCCAGGGATGCTAATGGTGAGCTCTGATTTTAATTTCAGTAACCTGCTTCACCGGTTAGTCAAGGAGGGTTACATTGCAGCACCAGTGATCTTCAGCCTTTCGAAACGTTTTGTAAACGGCAGGAGGCTTAACTGACGCACAGACTTTACAGGATCGTCAAAGCAGCGGTTTCCATTGCGTCCATGTGGTGAGTGCATCAGCCACTTCCCAAGATGTGCGACTTGACCATTGGCTGTATTTCCGTCTGCCAACTCACACCCATCTCCAAGCCTCCTCTTCGTGCCGCCGAGCCGATTAGCTAGCTAAACTGCATTCTTGCGGCTTTGTAGATCTGCGTATGACGCTGTGGATCTGAATTCCTCTTCATGTGCTGCTCACCGCAGTCTTAACTGAGGCTGTTGGCAGCTGTGTGCAGCCATTGATGTTTGTTTAGTCTCGTCAAATACCAAATGAGTGTCTGCAGTATATTTCGGAAACACGTTTTCAGTATATTCCGTACACTAAAAAAAGATGAATCACTAACAAAAAAAGAAGCCTATACAGCAAACTAATCCCCCCCCAGCCTGTACCTGAGTTGGAAAAGTGTGTTCAGCCCCTGGCTGGTGCTTTGGAAGCTTAGCCAAACTCTTTTTAAAAATAGTAACGAAGTTGCCATTTTCTTAAAATAAAGCAGCTATACAGTGGGCACCGAAGCTCACTTACAATTCATGCACAAAGCTCCTAATCTGGATCTTTGTAAATGTTGTTACTGTGTCTAAACATAAACAGAAAAGAATTGTATGTAAACACTGGTAACACTTTACTTAAAGCTGTTATATAATTCATTGTAGATCCCATCATAATGCAATTTAATGTTCAGTATAAGAGTTAATAAAGCATTATGACATCTTCTATCGACAGTTATAAGGCATTATAATATTTATTATAATATTTCATAAGCTCCATATATAATGCACTATAGATACCTTTGTAATGCATTACAACAGTCAGTGTGAGAATTAAGGATGCATTGTACAGCATTATGCAGGTATCTATAGTGCATTAAAGGTGAGAGCTTCATAAAGCATTCATAATGCATAATAAACATAGCTATAATGTGTTTTTAATAAATATTAATGGCCATGTTTATAATACTTTATGAATGCTTTATAATAAGTTATGAAAGTGTTCATAGATGCTTATAGACATTGTATTCATAGAAAGTGTTACCCAAACTTCATATGACAGTTAACGTAAAATAATGATCCTACATTTCTCTGCAACCGCATAACTGGCCAGGATTTGCATAAATTTCCTGGATGCAGTTTTCTTCCTGTAAAGTATCCAGAGCTAGTAGCTCTGGGAGGATGGATCTGTTCCCCCCTTCCTTCTCCTGCACCTCCTGGCCCGTCTGGAGCGCGGGGCCGCCGTGGGACATCGGGTGGCAGAGAAGTGCGGCCTGTTGGTGGGAAGCCGCTGGGGGGGATCGCTGTTAGCCTCATTAGCTGGCCCGTCTGATGCCGCGTCTGCTCTCCCGGATCTCGTGGAAGTCGAGCCAACAACCCCCCCCCCAAGCACCCCCCGCACCCACGAGGCCTACTGCGCCAACCCGAAACTCCTGCACCATTTGATCAGCTCTTCCTGCAGGATCCCCGGATCCTGCCCTCCGGATGTGCCTCCGACGCTCCTGTCCCTCTGGACACACGGCAGGAAGCCCACAGATGTTGGAAAGTGCTCCTTTTTTTTCCTTTTTTGTCCGGAAAAATCAGCCAATCAGCCAATCAGCAAGCAGCTTCAGGTTCGCCATGATGTTGTCCCAATTCTTCCCTCCGTCAGGGTTCATTACACAATAAAGCTGATTAAAAGGAATGATGACATGCCTGAGATGGCGTTTCGGTCGTAATTGTACATTTATTTATATCCCGCCAAATCGTTACCATGGTAAAGTGCCAAAGATAATCAGGAAGGAATTCAGAGGCGGGAGCCCATAACAGGAACGTACAGCACTGGCCTGGCATACAAATGAAGACATTACACAGATATTCTGGGCACACCTTAATGCCAGTCTCTCACACCATTTACTCTTTTCAGCGCTTTTTAAAATGACTCTCCAGAAGCTTCCGGTGACGGTGAGATGGCCTCACTGGCGAAGGTATAAACGCAGTGCTAATTGCAGTTCCAGTGTTGCAAACAACATCCCATATCCACGCAACATGCACTTACCAAGATCAGACCTTTTAATAATGGGGCACTTTTTCAATAGTGTTTAAAGGATAGTGTATTTATGGAATGTGCTGATTAAACTGAAATTCCTCAGTATGCAATGCTTCTGAAATTTCCATATATTATTCTAATTAACACTGCATAAGCTGGACCGCAGTTTGCAAGTTAATATTCTTTCAAACTAACTCTGCAAAGCTGTCCAGCTACTGCAGTTTGGGCACCGGTGTCACAAACCACAGATGCATATGTTGAAAAAGTCATCTGTCATACAACTGGCAGCTAAAGGCCTAGTGAGATTTGATTTAAAAAAACTTGCCTAGGAAACAATGAAGATTCTCGAATAAAAAAATACAGACTCAAACATTCATTTGTCATGAGGTTTGTTTATAACCCCATGAGCCACTCGCGTCGCAATCTGTTTTGACGTTTATTTTATTTTCAGACATAATTTCAAGCCGTGCCATGCGCTTCATTACATATTTATTCTGTTATTTGGTGGCACTCGTGGCCTGTTGGTGTATTGCATCAATAAACAAACAATCAAATACAGACATGCCTGTTTGCTTAAATCCGGTTTATTTTGGACTCAAAATCGAATTATGTGGAAATGAAAGTCGACGTGCTTGCCGTTATATCGCTTCTGCAGGCAGAGAATCTGATAATTAGTTTCTGCCCCCCTCCCCCCCCCCCCCGATGCCGGGCAGAATACTAATGCACTTAAAAGAGAAAAACAAAAGTGTGCCACTTTCGCAGCGTATTTCCAGTCCCTCCGTAGTCTCTGTGAGGCAGGAGAGGGGAGTGCGAAGGTGAAATCTCACCAACGCACCAAAATACAGACCAATTATATTTTCAATTTAGGAGGAAAATGCACACTAGCAGCAGCCTGATAAAAAAGCACAGTAAATTAAAAAAAAAAAGCTCAGACCCATGCAGAAATGATCAGATATGCAGGTTTTTTCCTAGATAGTTCAGGGAGGGGAGTTTTGTTGGATTTTATTTTATTTTCTTTTAAGGATGTGCACATTGTGGACATAAGGAAGCATGCATAGCTGTTTTTTTTTTCACCGTGTGTGACAACGCAAGTGGGTAAAGCAATATTACATATTTAATATTGCTGAATCTAAGCCAGCCCCCCAGAAGAGTCTGATTCACCCATCTATCGTGCCACTGAAAATTCCACAGAATATATCGGAATATTTTTCCATAGTGAAATAGAGCAGCACAATATATGTGCCTGGACCCAAATTCCTAACACACCTTTATTTGTGCAATAGTTGGAGAATCAGGACATCAGTAATCCCTCCTGGGCAGTGTTTCATCCCAGATATCTAGAGAACTGATTTGGGGCCACGTGAAAGACTTCAAACGGAGACACGTGATTGGCCAACATTTATGTCGCCTTTTTTTGTACATTCATTTCACAGGGAGAGAATTTCTTGGTCTTTCAGTCTGAAGACAGAACGTGATGGGGAAAATTAGCGAACGTATGCCCTCAAGGACGTCTTGCAACAACAGAGTAGCTAAGCCACTTGACAGCTGAAATACTTTGCCGGATATGTTTGTACTTGTGTGCTCCCTTGCGTTTGACTTTGCAAACATGTCCTGTGGTTAGTTATTATTAGCTATCGTGTGATCTTTCCTTACCTGGACTTTTCTTAAACCACTCTTCTCACACAGGCATTGATGGCTAATTTTGCGAGTCGACTAAATTCCTTTGTTTTTCCTTTGGTTTTCTGAGAAGATGGTTCCTTTACAAAGAAGAAAATTATGTAAAAAGATGGGGGGCGAATAAAAGCATGAATAGCTCATTTGCATTCCAATGTCTGGTGTAGATCGCATGGAGCGATATCATCAAAGTATACGCACAGGATGTGAGATTCCAATAACTCTGGGCTGCACGAAAACCTTTGAGGGCTCATATCACTGTGGTCATTGTGTATCGTAGCCATAAAAGCAATTACGCTACAGCTATCCCATTTTCATTTCGCTATATTATTCTCTTCATATCTCCATCTACGTGGATCATTTTACGGCAAAATGTTCATTTGTTCGCTTAGGTATTTGCGCTCCTTCCGTGGGGCCACTGGTTAGGAATTATTATGCTTCTGAGAGGTTTCGCTCTAGCTGAAGGCTCGAGGTGAATATTGTGGCCGCGGGCCAGTAGCGCTGACGTGATGGGTTTTTCGCTAACGTGAAAATGCTAATATATAGCTGTCGATGCCAATGACGTATAATATGAATAACTCCACTGTTTGCTGTATATTCATCTTTATTGGAAATTATTACACGACGGGCCCAGGGTCCCAGCTCTCCCTGGCGTACTCGAATTCCGTCTAAATGATTAATGTCACAACGATTTTTAACAGTGTGTTTAACAGTGTACATTACTTTCACGATCAATATGGTCAGAGAGAAGCTGACAAACACAATAAACACCCCCAGCATATGTGATTCATATAAGGAGCTTTAAAATCACTTTTTAAAGCTGTCTTGTTTTTATTTTAATGCTTGTTTTTCGGTAAACATAATTAGCAAAAAAAAGTTAATTAAAGGCATATTATATTGGAAATTAGTCTTGTTGTTCATTACATAAAAGCATTATTGATTATGAAACTAACTGCTGATTTAGCCAAGGAATTGCTCCTGGTTGTGTGGAATTATGGGATTCATTCATTAACTATAAAAATAACAATGACATGCCTTGTATGTGTTATCCTAAATATATATATATATATATATATATATAAATAGTCAGAGAAAAGATCTGAATAATTCTATGGAAAAACAAACAAAGATGTTGGCAAGATTCCTGGATGCTTCGCTCACGGTCCACACGTCTTTCATCTTTTCATTCTCACACACCTCCGTCACAGCGTTAATTCCAACTGGCTGTTAAACATGTACAAGCTAGCATGAGACACATCTTTGCGAAAAGCATCGGCAAGCTGAGAGTAATCAGAATGTCTATGGGCTGTTTTTATCGCAGTAATTTTAATGTTATTATTCCATTTACAGCAAATGACAACATTTGATGTCATTCACTGTGCCAATTTACTGAGGCCGCTTTGAGAATCTGTAGCGATGCCCAGATACATGGGCCTGTTTGATGATTCTAGGGTCCCAGTTACATCAGGGTCCCTGCTTACCCAGTGTAGTGACCGTTTGTGGCCAACAGGGGGCCCCCAAATCTCTAGGGCCCCGTGCAGGGCCTGTTTGAAGGTAATTGCTACTGCTGTCCAGATAGCAGAAGTGGGGAGAGTAATCCTTGGTGATTTCTGGATGCAGCTCTGTACAGCACAGTTATGCCTAATCGTTGTGTCCAACTGCTATGTTAAATCGTATTAGCGAGAGCCGGCCCTAAACAGCAACAGCACGACGGAACAACAAGGCAAAGTGCAAAGGAAGCACAAATGCACGGAGGATGGCACATGGAACGGTCGCATCATCATGACCATGAACAGAGGCCCGCCGTTTATGGGAAATAGACGGATGGATGTTCTGAGTATGTATGAGTGGAGGGTAGCATTGGCCATGGCCTTGTCTAATAGAAGCCATATGGCTGGCAAAGCAGGTTGTGAGGAATGCCGGCTTTCCTGCTGGGGTTGCCTGTTCTCAGCGAACCCCCGAAAAGTCATTATTTGGTTCGTCTTGTCATTATATTATGAGAGACAGCTAAGGTTGCCATGTTATTTCTTTTTGGGGCAATGGTATTTGGTTTGTTGTGCCATCAGCAATAATTTAATCCGAGAAGGCAAGATGAGAATGATACCGGACGTATAAATATTGCTCATATTTACATCTTATTCTCAATCGCTTTCTGTTCCATCCATCCTCCAACTGCATATTTGGTAGAGGATGATGGTGGGGCCTGGAGCTAATCCCGGACAGCACAGGGCATGGGGCTGGGGTACACCCTGAGCAGAATGCCAGTCCCTCATGGGGCACGGGGCTGGGGTACACCCTGGGCGGGATGCCAGTCCATCACAGGGCACACGCATATGCACACAATGCCTGTGTTTTCCACTGCACAAACCATGCATTCGGCTGCAAACAGTCACTACACTAAATATTAGATAAACCTTGTGGCGACTGTTAAAAATATCCCTTCAAGGTCAGAATGACAGGTTTTTATTACATTCCAGGTACATTTGGTATAATATATATACAAACACAGATTGGGGGATGGGATTTGCACCCCCTGCCCAGGAGGTGTGAGGTGCGAGTGTTCCCCTCTGAGTCTCTGTACTGCCCCCTCATTTCCTTTTAAGGTAAAACAGCATTTTCTCATCAATCGCTATTGCAGAAAAGTCCCCTCATTCAGCAGCCAATCAGCCGTGTCGTACCATTCAGCAGCCAATCAGCCGTGTCGTACCAAATTCTCCAATAAGACATTTTTAATTAGCTATTAATTAGTCATGTAATTAATTAAAATTAATTATTGAATAAATGTGTGCATGACACATTAACATGTTGTACAAACTCGCAGGTATTTTTTCATGTTTCAAAAATAATTGCATAAGTGCAACCCCCACTAAATGGAACTTTTAACTTTATAAATCTTCATTATACTCGGCATGACATGCTATAAATCTCCTAAAGCACTTTATGAAATGATAAGCTTCATTTAATTTAGCTAATTATTTATAGCCAGCAGGTCATTGACCATCCGGTCAAGCAGCCAAATTGCACTCCTGAGTGACGTCAGGCTGGCCCACAAGACACGGCCTGAAGCTCTTCATATCTGCTTCAGCCACTTTCCAGTGGTTACTGGGCAGTTTGCTGCACTGTCCAATAATGTACCATTCAATTTCGTCACGCGCTGCTGATTTTAAGGCCTTGTTTTATTTTTGAATGCAAATTATCAGCTTGGGGCAGGCAGGTGGTGTAGTGGTTAGGGACGCAACCATGTAGTCGAAAGATTGCCAGTTTGAGTCCCCGACCCGCAAGTACTGCTGAGGTGCCCTGAGCAAGGTATCGTCCCCAAGCACTGCTCCCCAGGCACTCGCATAGCTGCCCCCTGCTGTATCACAATTGTACATGGGTTAAAAGCAGAGGACACATTTCGTTGTTGCGTGCTGTGGTGCGTCAACAATGACAATTAATCACCTTCATTTCACTTCATCGTCATGTTTCACATCAAAGCACGGAGAGTTAGTCCGTGCCTGCTTCTGGACTGTCAGCGTGACTTCTGGGAAGCATGGCATGTTGGCTAGGGAGGTTTGACTTGTTTGAAGCTGAATGTACACCGGAGATCTTTTGGATTTAAGGGCACTGTTATTGCTGCGCCCATCCGAATTTTACAAAAAGTGTATCCTGCAGCCACAGAGAGGTGAAATCAACACCCTAGCAGCCATTAACACCACAAAGAAATCCCTCTTGATGCACAACCAACAACTGCAGTAGAAGTAATATTTTAATATTATCTGTAATACACTGTTACATATATTAACAATGACAGTTAAAGTTACATTTACATTTTTCATTTACTTTTGTGTAAATACAAAGACTAATAGATGGAAAAAGTACATCTGATATATGCTAGTTTCCAAAGATTCCCAACCATCCTTTGTCACAAAGACGTCTTAAATCCTTTCAGCCCTGTTACATGCCCTTAGATGTTTTTCACAGCGAGACACGCCTGAGTCTTTGTTTTTTTTTTTTGTTACAATGTGGGAAATAAGATCCCTGCAAATATTTTCCCTCATCTAAGCATTTAGAAAAATATTGATAGTGGTACTATGTATATGAAGTTCTTTTCATGCTAGGAAACACAAGCCGTCAAGCTTCTCATCTTGCTGTGCATATGCGTCATTTTTATACCTTATTATGGCTTATATTACCATCCATCCTTCACGCAGAGCCATTTATCTTTAGCCATGTATCTAGTCTAGGAAACTAGGCAGGGGACCCTGGATAGGATCATTTTAGAATAGAATAGAATAAAATCTTTATTATCAGATAACTAAGGCGGCTGGACATTTGTTGTTGGTATGTTAATACATCGGGAGAAACACAATAAGGCAGGAAGATATAAATAGTATACAATGCAAAATAAATATACAGCTTAGTATACCACAGTTAATTGATGATACACAGTACAATTGGGCAAAAAAGAATATCAGCCCCAAGACTTGTTAGCATAATGAAAGTTGGATCTTTGGGGGTCAGAGCTGTGTGTGGAAGATCATAAATGTCACAGGAGACAAATTCCAAAGATCCCTGCGTTCTAATTGGTGGCCGTTACTCGCTATGTGGCCTCTGCCGCGTCCTTTGTTCCAGCCCTAATCATCTCATGCCTTAAGCAGACCTGTGGAGAGCTTTTGCTCTGACCCCGGCTGGCTATGTGACTCTGAGCTGGCTGCATCTTTTTTAAGAATAATTCTAATTAGGAAGAACATGTACAGGTTCCACTTGAATACAATCTCTTTATTTTATTAAGCTTCCGAGGACCTTCTTTTCTATTACATAACAAGGAAATGAATACGTCCTCCTGTTGGCAAAGTGAGCTTTTACTCCGCTGGTAATTAACCCACGCTGGTCCAGGCTCAGGTTATTTTTATCTCCAGCATGGACGGGTGAATGAGGAGGTGCCCAGGCCACGCTGCTCTCCTGCTTTCCTGAACATCAGCATTTCAGCACCAGTGCACTGTCAGAGTCCCCAAACAGCTTACTGCCACCGAAATGGGGACAGCATTTGGACTTTTGTGGTGGTGAAACCTGTAGCATCTGGCTGGGATGTGAAAGCAGGAGGATGTCCCTGCAGGTTAGTGACCATCATCAGAAGGTTGCTGGTTCAAATCCCTAGGCGGGCAGAGTGATCCCACCATTGAGCAAAGCCCTAAACCCCCAAATGCTCCAGGGACTGTCTGGCTACTTATTACATGAATAAAGCTGAAGGACGTATCTCCATCATGTCAGCGACACAATCAGCATACCTGCCTTCCTCCTTAGAACACGCGCTGTTTGCACAGATGAAAACATGATGGCTGCCTGTCTGTTGGCGATGTTGCCCACATTTCATCTCGGGGGGGGGTCGCTTTGTAATAAAAGTTTCTGTTTGTGTTGGTTGGTAAGTCGGTGGCTGTAGACTCCCAGCACACACAAATGCAGTATTTGCCACTCAGCCGTGGCAAGGCACTGCTGTTCTGTATTACTGGGGGGGGGGATGTGGGGCCCTACCATATATCTGACAATACAAGACATGAGTTATACTTAGTCTCACTCTTTGAAATCCAATAATTTTTTTTAACCATGACATCTATGTGGATAAACACTTCACTTTTTTTACTTCCCCTTTGGGTCTGGTTCCTCCCAGGGTTTCTTCCTACTAGGGAGTTCCTCCTCGCCACTGTTGCCTCTGGCTTGCTCACTGGGGCCTTTGGGCAGCGATCATGTAAAGCGCTTTGAGACAATGTAATGTTGTGAAAATGTGCCATACAAATAAAATTTAATTGAACTTAAGGCCATGTTTTTAGTAAATTATAAACACATTCATAACAAAAAATAATGCATTCATAAAGCATTATACGAGTAACTATAAACATTTGTCAAAAACACATTATAGCCATGTGAATTATGCATTATGAATGCTTTAAAAAGCTGTCATCTATAACACATTATAGATACCTTCATAATGCATTATAATTGCTGGTATAGACATTAAGGATACTTTGTACTGCGATATAAAGGTATCTATAGAGCATTATATATGGGAACTTCATAGAGCATTCATAATGCATAATGACTATAATGTGTTCCGCCTTTTTATAAATAGCTATAATCATGTTTATGATTATGAGTGTGTTACAATGAATCGTAATAACAGCTATGAAGAGATGCTCGGAAAGGCCTAGTTGATCTATTCTTGATAGACCGCTGTGCTGTTCTTTTTTTTTTTATTCTCGTGTCACGTAAATGTCTGGAACCAACTCAGCAGAAAAGCAGAGGAGTCAGATAAATACGTACGCATGTTCACGTTATGCCAAGGGTGTCTTTGTATTCTGCTCTCCACACCCCTCTGCATTTCTGTATATTGCTTGTTTAGATTGCGGGACTGATCGCTTTTCTGCTGAGGTACCAGGGTCTCTGGTTAGATAAATATTTCATGGGTCGCAGGCAGTATTTGAGAAAACAGCCAGTCAGACCAGAAGCCCTGAAGGACGGCCTCTGGGTCACCATGCATTGTTTTTATGCTGAGGATTACATCACTAATGTCATTCTCACTATGTGCGGCAAATGAGCACTATCAGCATATTACATGTTACTGCTCATACAGTTCTGTTTTAGAGATGATTGACTGAATTGACTTTTACTTGGCATGTTTATGTGTCATCGAGAACCAATGCCCAGTGACCAATGCCAAAAATAATCTCACTGTCCTCCACAAAGAAATGTAAAGTATTCAGGCAGTGTAAAAGCATATTAGACCTTCAATACATCATCTTGTCCAGGGCGCCCCCCTGCCTTGTGCCCTGTGATTCCTGGGATAAGCTGCAGACTCAGTGTGACCCTGTACAGGAAGACGGATGGGAAATGCATGTTTAATGCATTTTTATTAAACAAGGATATGTACGCGATGCATCCACATATATATATATATATATTGCTTTCATATTTTCAGCATCTTCTCGCTATCTACAAAGTCAGGGCCTACTGTGAAAGGAAATGGATTTGTTAGTGCATGAGCCGTAATGATGGTCACACCTGATCCCAGAGCGGCGGGCTGATTGATGACGGTCCGCGGGAAACGGGGGCCAGGAGGCGGGGCCGGCAAGCCAGCAGTGGCGGGAGGGGCACGTCGGCGGGAAGGGAGCGGGTGCCCCCAGGTCTGGCGGCCAGGGAGAGCGGCGAGCCCTGCAGACAAAGGATGCTGCTATTTCGGGAGCGCGGGCCTTCTGGAAAGCTCTCCACAGCATCTGAGGTTCGCAGCCTTAATTGGACAGGTTCTGAGCAAATAGCCACTACCGGGGAAAAAAAGAATTACTCAGCTGTACCTGTAAGCTTTGGCCTTCATGGATTTATGACCAGAATATTCTTCTTGTCAACAAGTAAATATTGAAATGATTCCACAGGGGAGACCAGGGACAATCGTTGAATGGGGTTAGTTGTTAAACAGACTTTTAACACATTTCGGCAACTAACCCCGGAAACAGGTCCCTTCACTTCTGCTCGCTTAAGGTTTAGAGCGACGACTCTGATGCTTGAGCAAATAGATAACAGACAACAGCAGTCTCACCTATTCTATCTCAAACTCTCAGACCCCTGCATTTATGCCCCTAAGTCAGAGCTAGGCTATGAAGTTTATAAAAAATTGCCAACAGAAATCGGGTACAAACTTTTTCTTTTTGTTTTTTTGGGTGGGTGTGATCTGTGGCTCAGTAGGTTAAGACACTGTGTTTAAATCCCTGGCAGAATGATTCACCACTGGGCCCTGGAGCCGGGCCTTTAACCCCCGATTTCTCCAAGGGCTGTCTAACCCTGCTGTCTCAAAGAAAGACATGCACATCGCTTTGGGTAAAAGCATCCGCTAAATAAGTGAAATGTTACTGACTTGTCACGAGTCGCCCCAGAGCTGAGCATTCAGGCCCCCAACAAGGGGGCTGGTTGTAGCTGTTTGCTCCAGCTGAAACATGGCAAATATATCCTCTACACCGAGGGCGGAGACTCGGGTCACCGCTGACCCTCGTGTTTCTGCCAGTCCACAAAACCAGCACCACCCGTCTCCGCGGTGACGTCCCAATGTCCTTTTTGACGCTGGAGGTCATATTTCGAGGGGGTGTCGAGCCTGTGGCCGAGTCCATACTACCATGTAGCCAGAGGCAAAAACAAACCCAATCAGTTAAGGCGCGGGGGGGGGGGGGGGGGGGGGGGGGGGGGGGGGGGGGGGGGGGGGGGGGGGGGGGGGGGGGGGGGGGGGG
>JAODKN010000016.1:898889-925410 GCA_026774425.1 Petrocephalus zakoni | reverse complement strand
CCGACCCTGAATGAATAAGCACTTGGAAGATTGACTGATGGATGGAATTCCTGCATTCCTTCCCCGGGGAGGTGTTAGCAGCTGTGCCTTTGTAGCACAATACAGCTTTGATTCCTCATATTATATGCTCTACAGAATTACCACAGTGCTCTTTACTGTACAGTATGTGTGAATGAAACATCTCACTACAGATATGATATATATCACATGCATGTCACTTCCAAAGTCACAGAAAAGCCCTAAATCAGCTCAAAATACAGGAGCCAGGTGCTGCATAACTCACCTCGTCAGATGCATGGTTATGACACCCCTGCAGTAAAATGTAAAGAAGAAAACGGGAAAATGTGTTCCTCCCAGTAGCAAAATCGGGTATTTTTGTCTTGCTTTAAAATGTTATTCTGGCAATTCTAGGATTTTTGAAGGTGATGGCCATATGAGGGGTTATAATTCATACAGAGGGGCCAACCTTATCATTAGCCAATGACGTGTTTCGAATCTGTGACTGACAGGGGAAGCGGCATGTCAGGGGCCAATCAGCTTTCGGATGGGGCCAGTAGCCCCGCCCCCTATATACACCTCTGACCCAATATCTGTATAAAAAAACGTCCCGCTCTGTATTTCTATCCAAAGTGTACCTAGTAGCGAGCTCCACACACTGAAGGGACGACGTGCATATCACATGACGCGGGGTTAATCAGCACTGACAGCCGCATGTGAGATACACGGCGTCAGAGGACTGTCCTGTCACACGCACGCCCCCCCGGGGACTCCCTTTAGTCCGTCGGAGGCAACCGCTGCACGACTTTCACTGCACAAACCCCCCTCCACCCCCGTGCTTTTGGGGTCCATTGGTGAATCTGTTGGAGTAACTGCCCCCCCAACAGCCAAAATGACAGACAGAAATTTCCCCCAAACCATAACAAAGATACCCTATCAGGGGGGTCCTGTATCCCTGAGCGCAGATGGACATGGCTGATGGCTTGGCACATTCATTTGAAAAGAAAAAAAGATAGAGAATAACTTCAATTAAGCTCAATTTGTGGCCTGTTCTCAAGGCTGAAGCTTTGCTGTACATAAAAAGCCCTCGTCCCACATACACATCTGGCCTCAGCGTGATCACCTCCATCTCTGTAGCCCCCAGATACACCCTGGCTTTGTGCGGCTATTACAGGAAAATTAAATATGTATATAAACACCCGCAATTGTGATATAAATATATGACAGGCCTGTTTAAAGGTGTCAGTCTAAGGGGAAAGAGCTGCAGACCTTATCGCTTTAGAGGGGGCCCTTTACAGCACTTAAACTGGAGGTACATTATAATTTATTCAGATAGGATATTTCCATTCATCAAGATTTCTTAATGAAGCAATTAAGATGGAATTTGGCAAACAGACAAAACGACCGTACAGCTGCATCACAATGCACATACAATTGCCTTGTACCTTTCCTGGCAATTTTTTTTTTACAGATTCTCAGTTCTGTGCTCAGCTCAATATAAATCTGACCTCATTGAGTTGTTACAGCTAAAGCCGTTACCCTGATCGTCTCTTATGACTATAGGATTGTATAATGTCGCTACGCGAAAGGCAGACGGGAATGCTAATGTAAATTCCTGAGGTATGAATGCATTAATTTGCAGATTCTATTTGCATATAGACAAGCTACATGCGGAGGCTTTCATGGCCGGTAGAGACAGTAAGGATATCTCTCACCGCCTTATTTCCCAGCTCTCGCTATGTGTGACTCCACACGCATGCCCCATTCCTTCTTTGTTCTGGTGCAATCTTCCTCTTGGCGTCCCGTGTTAATTACGAGAAAGTCTTTGCTGTAACCCCGCCTTGATCAGTGACGAGTATGACATGAATAAACTCAAGTTCAATGATAAAATTCAGTCCATATGCACTTGGTTCTTTAATAATAGAAAACAAATTCGGTGACGCGTGGGGCATACACTGTGATGAAGCATCGTTGCTCGTTGGTCATAGTGCAAAAAAAAAAAAAATACAGGATATAAATATGTAAAACAAACAAACATGACATCAAGACATATTGTTTTAGCTACTGTCAGTATAACTTAGCGCACATATTTATACAATGAAGCAGAAACACCAGTGTTATTAACTAGTAATATTTCTTTAGGTAAATTATTTAATTCTTTTGTTATTTTCAGTCTCCGTCACCAGTCTTTGTGTAGATTACATAGGGAAAGCACGGCTGACGGCAGTATATAGCTCGAGTGACTTCCTTTGTTATATATGTGTGCACTTGTAGATTTGTTACTGCGGTTTTCCGCAAGCCGTCGCCTCTGATGGCATACATCAGCGCGCGACCTGCCTGTTGCGACTTCCTGTTGAACAGCTAGCAGAGATAAATACGCGGCGGCAAAGCGATACCTCTCTGTAACCAGCAGCACCCAGCTGTGCTGTAAAATAGAGGAATTCTCCTGTCAGCGACAGCAGCCCTATTCTGGGAAACTGTCTTTTAAATATTAATTTTGTGGCGGCGCCGGCTTCACTCGCGGAGTCTCTGAGCTATTTAACGATCCGCTGAAAAACAAATATTAAATATGTCCTCGGCTAGTGCTGAAACACGGCGGCTTTGCTCCGCGGCTACCTTTGGCCTCGTTATTTACAGGCTACCGTGGTGACTTGGACGTTAAATTATAACACAGCCGCTAGCAGCAACCTCATACCTCCCTTCGTCCACATCGTTTATGGCAGAGACTGAGTGGACGTTTGCCCGGAGATGGCGTATTTTTCATTGTTGGGAGGTTAGCTGTGTCCCCTTTTTATGTATTTATGTAATTCCGCCTCAGTATGGCCTCTCCCGATACACACAAGCCCATCTGACTGCCCCTCATTCACCATTTCATTAGAAGGTCAATGAAGTGATGCCTTTGCATCACCTCTTCCAGGTTGGATGGCTCCATGCAAGTGCGCCCTCTTTAGGAAGGAATGTGAACTGAGACGTTGCTCTCAAGATTTTTGGTGTCTACCTGTTGTTCCCACCTTGTCATTTTAGCCATGGTGAATAGGTTTGCCTATTGATGACTTTATCGTCCATCCCAACCTTTCTAGCAAAAGTGCTAGAAATGACTGTACACACTGTATATATATTCATAATCTAGCAATTTTGCACTATATTACTATTTCAGATCAGATGCCAAACTGCATTTCACCATCTAGCTACTTGCACATTGTGCAATGATAATAACGTTTAATCTAACCCAACCTGAATCTAATCTAATCTTTGTAAATGAAAGTTGAAGTTTATTTCCTAGGACTGTCCAACTAAAAAAGAACTAAAAAGTCCAAAATCACAATAAAAAAAATCCTGACATTATGAAAGCCTTTAATTCTTTTTTTGACATCTGGAATCCGACATTACATTTGCATAGCATAACTGACACTGTCCCCTAAAATGATGCATCATTTCTTACCTGTTTACACAGCTGTGAGTCAGACAGGAGCACTCCAGGTTAATGTAAACTGGGGTCGTATTAACTCGCGTTTTGAGTCAAGGGAGCATTAAGACACCTGGTGGCTGGATCATTAATCGCACCCCTTCAGAAACGGGGGTACAGACCTTGAATACGGAGGGATTCTGGACACTAGGGCATCAGTAGGGAGGTCACATAAGCTTCTGCTCAGAATACTTATTCCTGTTCTGTCCAGATCTGTTGACCTGCTTAGTCTGGATGTTTCATTCCAACCTGAAACAAAAATGCAACACATTAGAGAAGGTTACTACTGTTTTACTGTGATTGTTGTTCAGAGTAAATTCTAAGTGGAATATTAGCACATTTCATTACTGAGAAACATTTATTCTTTTTGATAACAAAGACATTTACCCGGTTCTAAAACAGATCGTACTGATTTCATTTCTAACAGAGGGAAAGGGAAACCATTTTTCATCATCGATTCCCAGGTGAAGTAACCTTTGGGTTTTTTTATTATTATTTTTTGCACCTTCATACCCCATGCTCTGTAATTTTCAGCTGGAATAAGATACGTAAATAATTCATGTGTCCTTCAGCTCGCTCGGAGAAGGCAGGCATATTACCCTCTGAACATCCTCCAAAGCCAGTGGTTACCCAGAACAGGTGGGCTTTCGCAGATTTCTGAAATCCAATAGCCTGTCCCCTTTCTGTCCCAGGAAGTAGTGATAAAAAAATATTCTGGCGCAGAAAATTTTTTTCTTGGTACAGCAAATGGAACATATAATCAGCCATTCTTCATGTAATATTAACCCTCCTTTGAATGCGGAAAGAAGCATTTTGGGGTGTATTTATGCTTTTTATAGCTATCTAACAAGTGACTGAGTGACGCAGTTATGAATTTAACCCCCCCGGTAGATCTTTTCTAAGCATAACTGGGTCATTCGAGCCCAGCAAACATCTTGACACCACGCAGTCACCTCTACCATGGCAAGCCTGAGACTCATTAACATCTACGGGCACACCTGTAAATGTCAGCCTACTCTCTGCGGCTCATTAATAATAAAATGGAACATCATTTCAATCCCCCGGCCCGGGTGGCATTTTGGCAATCAGCGGATGAACTGTTCTAATTTGCAGCGCTGCCCTTCGGGGTACGATCTGCATACAATGAATATTTAAAAGGCAGTAAGGCATCGGGGCGACCAGCAGCGAGGGGGCGAGAGACGGGCAGCCAGGCTCAGCACCACGGCCCCTCTGAAACCGCCAGAGGCACGGGGGGATAACAGCGGGGAGTCTAGTCCATTCCCCCAGACATCAATATTCGTTTCTCGGCATTAAGTGGCCACTGCCAGACTGGAAATTATCCCCCTTTGAGATGAAGAGCGGAAATGTCTGAGGTGCGACTGGTCTGGAGGAAAAAGCAAGCCCAGGCAGGTGTAGGCGCTGGGGGGGCCTGAGGGGGGTGGCATTTCTGGAAAATGAATTTGAAGCTCCCCCTGCACGCTTTCCTTCACCCCGCGCTGGAAAATTCCAGGTGAAAACTGAAAAACAAACTGCACTGATAATTTATTACGTGACCCATTTTGGGTTTCTCCTCTTCACCCAGCCACATGACCGTCAGAGGGTGTGAGGGCGAGACCCAGGGCTCCTCGCTGTAGAGGCCTCCCAAATTTCTATTACAGCGTATGAATTATTATATTCTGTAGCTGGGCCCCCCAAAATGAGTGTAGCCCCCCAAATTCAACCCTGGGTGAAGGCATAGTGAGACGGGACGTCCCTCCAGAAGGGTGTCACCACACAGACCGGGGTTGGCACATTGCTCAAGATCTCAGGTCCCCACACTGGCTCCCTGTCTCCTATAGAATCGATTCCAAAATACAGCTTATACTCTACAAATCGCTGAATGGTTTGGCCCCAAATTATACTGCTGATATATTTGAAGAACAGCTTCTGCCATTTTAAAAGTGCTCTATAAATAAATTTGCCTCGCCTTGCCTATAAACCTAGTAGGCGATATTGCCTATAAGCAGGGTGAAATGGCATTTCACAATCACACAGCTAGACACTGGGATCTCCTTCCGGCGAAGATAAAATGCCACAAATATTCTATTTGTTTTATTCTCTTCTGCTTTCATTTAATTGATGCAACCAGCACTTTCTGACTTTTAATATCTATTTTGAAATCTTTTATTTTCACTTAACTTTAATGTTTATTTTTCATATTTTATGTGCATTTAACTGTACGTGTTTTATTTCTTATTTTGTTTTCTGTAAAGC
Organism: Petrocephalus zakoni; assembly: GCA_026774425.1. Taxonomy (NCBI): domain Eukaryota; kingdom Metazoa; phylum Chordata; class Actinopteri; order Osteoglossiformes; family Mormyridae; genus Petrocephalus; species Petrocephalus zakoni. The sequence goes on along the minus strand of JAODKN010000016.1, from coordinate 919,694 downwards.
ACTTTGAATGACCTTTGTGTTTGAAAATGTGCTATGCAAATAAACTTGACCTTACTTGACTATCAAAACCAAACCAAGGTGCTCATGTTTGTCGGCGTTATTGTGGAAGTGACCTAGCTAACCACTTGTCATAAGCATCCATTTAGCCAAAAAGCTGCTGTTTTGTGCTAACAATGCTGTTTTTTCCTTTTAACAAATAAACTCTTCCATGTGGCGACATTAACAACAAAATGTGAGTTAGGAAAGCCTGGAGGAAACGTTATTTCTGAATTTTTCACAATTAAAATATAGCAAAAACCAGCAATTTATTACAGGTTTCCAGTGATTTCTCTTGCTGGAAATTAAAAAATCATAAGTAAAACCTTGCCGATGTGTTTTCTGTTTCATTGGACAATTAAATTATTCTTTGCTGAAAGAGATTTGTATGCTGAAAGCATGTACTGCTGTTGGAAAGTCTTCAGGAGTCTGACCACCCAGTGTGTGTGGTTACTATTTAGATGTAAACCTGGCAGCTATAATTGAAACTGCTGAGCACTTTGTCTTGCTTAGTAAACTGTAGAACTGAAGGATTTAGCGGTTTGCCAGTCTGAGAACAAAAATGTCATTCTAACTCCAGCCTTGATGTAAACTGTGGTTTTCTTTTTGGTACACATTCAAGGCAAGATTTCCTTAAGGAAATATGGAAGATTATTTGGCATTCCAACTGATGTACAAAGACAAGAAACATCGATTATGTTTGGTTAGAGTTGTAAACTCGGTGAAATTGACCTTAGCCCTAGCTTTAACAGCTAGGTAATAGCTAATAGCTGTTAGGTTTAGAAAAAGCGTTAACTCTAATCCATAGCCCTAGCACTAGGACCCAGCTCTAAACCCAGCTCTAAATCTTTAGTTAACCCTAACCATAGACCTAACCTTAATCTTAATCCCTACCACTAGCAAGAGAGAGAGACCTTCAGCGGATGCAGACAGGATGGTCTGTACACATGGTCCGTCTTCCACAGCGGGCTTTACTGTTTTTTTGGAGGGGAAATGCTAGCCCTAACCTTAATACCAGTCATAACCCTCTCCCTACTAACTAGCCTAGCCCAAATCCTGTCTAAATGTCAAGGTGCACCATCCCAGAAGGAATCCAAAAAGTGTTCAAAACTAAAAAAAATTAATCTCATTTGCTTATATAGAAGCAGAGATGGCAGAGACGGCATAGTTCATCATTGTTAATTGCATTCCACTTACAGAAAGTCTCGGCTAAAATCACATTCTTAAGGCCAGCGAGTGGATTCTTATAAAAACCTGCTTGAGAAGAATATGTTGCATGGCAGCCTTTCAAATGAACGTTTAAGGAGCAATCAGCCCCAGCCCCAGCCCCAAGGGAACGTATCTAAATGTCTACGTTTATCTGGGCACTCTCTGGTCACATGGAGGGTCCCTGCACCCTGGGGATTGCACCAGCATCTCCAATGCGGCTGGCCGGAGCTCAGCGCTGGTTCAGCAGGGTGTCCTCATGGTGTTACTTGACATGCTTGACAATTAATATAACTGAATAAATAAATGTGGTTATAGTGTCGGTTATGGCAGTTGAAAAATAAATTGCTTTGGAAAATTACCTGCTGAATGACCTGTTTTATAACAATAACAAACTAACAACAACATACAAACAACAACAACAATAATAATAATAATGTGCTGGTTTTCGCCACATACTTGGGGCATATATCACAAGAAAGACTTTAGCTGGATAACTTGTCAGATTTAAAGTGATTTGGGCTAAATGTAACTGAACGAAGATAATGTTCATTTAAACACGTTATCCAGCTAAGGGACTGATCTGGTTTGTGATACAGGCCCATTGTGTCCTGTTTTACCTTTGATGTCATGGATAAGCCATTATGGAAGATGACTGGATGGATAAGAATATTTCATTTATATATTTGCATATATTTGCCACTGTAAACTCAAGAAGGTATCAGAAAGTTTAAGAAACCTAATTTGGCAAATAAAATAATTGTTCTATTGCTATGTTATTTAAATAACATATACTTCAGGAAATTATAGAGACATGTGGCGTGATTTGGAAAATTCCTGACTCAGCCAGTGTTAGCCAGTGTTAGCCCCCCAGTACTCATTAATTACAGAGACTTAAAAATGTATGGGGTTACTTCATACTTATAAAGTCATAAATTGTGTGCCACCATATAAACAACACAAAAGAAATCTCTGAATGGAATAAATGACCTCTGAAACTATCAAAAAGACAGGAAGAATAATAATAATAAAAAAACGACAGTATTTTATGGAAGCTTCGGCACAGTATGATAATATTATATGTAAGACTGAATCAGGAAAGGCTTTCACAACATTTAATGAATTATTGCACCTTTTCTAAAAAGTACTAAAACTAAAATGCTCGTGTGACCAATTTGTTTCTTTCTTCAGTATAAAATCCGCTGAGTATAATAAACAGTGTTTTTCTCACACAGAACAAAGATAATTAAATATCACAAAATGGGAAATTAATTCCAAAGCACATCATGAAAGCTCCAATCTAATTTAAATGCCATTGTTTTCTGTTATGCTCATTAAATTAAAATTAATTATGCACAGTTATTTGAGAAAATTCATCATGCTATGTTGAATAAATGAAACCATCTGAATCATTGCAATACCAGAACTGGTCTTGTTAATGAATTAAAACAAAGTATGCATTCGTAATTGCCTTAAGAAAGATCTTATAATGGATAAAAGTTCAACCTAATATATGTATTTTCCATTTTATTTTGGTTAATTGACATTAATAGTATTCTGTGTGCTTGCCTTTCATATTTAAGTGGCCAGCTGTGTGCATGAAACAAAGTGCTCTTTAAACAAATCTGTCACCAAAATGAATAAGGCAGCTACGTAATCACATTTGATAAATCATACTGACAGAAATGTAGATCATTTTGTGAATTTACAGTGTGCAGAGCCACTTGCGCTGGCTGCAGAGGAAGTCACCCGGCGAAATGTATTCTTTGGGATTGTTATAATTTTTCTCGTTTTTATTAGAACCTAAGTGCTAAATTCGGAATGGATCTTGTGTATATATTACTCATACTGCAGTTATAATGTAGGTGCAGGTATAGCTCTCCTTGAAACTCTGTACCTGCAAAACAGAGATGGATAGTCTGATGGACGGTACCGCTGTTATACTGTAATATAGCTAAATTGAAATCAACCCCATTTTGCAACTAATGTAATAATCCTACTTCAGCCCAACAGCATCTGGTCCAAGAGCCCTTCTGTGACTTCAGGGCAACCTTCAAAGTTGACACTCATGCCATGGGGTGGTATATGGTTCAGTAAGTTAGGAACTTGTGTCTGTGATTGGAAGGTGATTGGCTGGAATCTGAGGATCGGTAGAGTGATGTCACTATTGGGGCCCTGAGCAAGGCCCTTAACAACAAGTTGGTCTAGTGATTATCTGACCTTGCTTTCTTAAAACAAAAAACAATGTCGTCTTGGATATACTGCTAAGTAGACAGATCATAATTTCGAGAATCAGAATTACCCATAGTGTGCTTTTTTCTGGCCTATTTTGAAGAGATCAGTGTTTGGCTGCAGCGTTGCTGGTGGTGACGCTCAGGACCATCATGAGCAGCAGGGTTTGTGCCACCGCGTGTACAGAGATGGGCAATGCAGCAGAAAGCAGAAATTGAGAGCCCCACGGTGCCAGAAAACCCACGAGGATGTAGATTTGCTATCAGGGACGTAGCCAAACTCGGCAGTCCGCAGGGACCCACGGCAGAATCGCTCTCCATCTCCATTTGGGATGGAGAAGTTGGGGCCTAATCACAGCCGAGAATCGCCGTGCACGGCATCAACCACGGGTCCCCCGCACTCTCGGTATACGTCTTTGCATCGCTATAGCTACGCTCAAGTCTCTCAAGCGTGAGGAGACGATCGGGGACCAAATGTCTGGATTGGCATCCAGCAGAGCAAACAAACAGTCCGCATGGAAACAGAGAAGCAGAATCATTCCTCAAAGGCACGAGGAACGTGTCTGGGGTCACAACAGGAAGTGGGAACCAGACGGATTGAGTAGATGTCAGCAGGAAGTTATTAGCTGTCCTTGGAAGGACATAGCCTGAGGAAACACAGTATTATGGCAGCACAGCGCATTACTGGACACGTCCTTAAGTGCAGAATATGATAACTGATGCAGTTTCCTTCGTTTTGTTATACAAAAATTAAGCAAAGTTTGTCCATGCAGGACCAAAATGTATCACTACTGTGTCAGATATTAATAAAATATAACATAAGCTTTCTTTCCTTGCCAATGTCACATCACAAATATGTACTGTGGAGCAGTTGATGCGAGCAATAGGAAAACATGTTTGTTATTTTGTAACAGCGATCTTTTCTCAGATAAACCCTGGGAAACACTGCAAAGGTAGGTCATACATGTATTCATCAATCCACAAGCTGACCCAGTTGGATTAGGGTGACCCAGAGCCTTCCACAAATTACAAGGTATATGTTTTCTCGAGAAAAACAACACTATGGGGTGTGATCCACTGTGTAATCATGGAGACAGGGGGCAGGGATGTCACATGGAACAGGAAGGCACAGGAAGTCAGGAAGGCACAGGAAGTCAGGTGACCAATATGTCCATGTCACATGTCCAATCCCGTCAAGAAGCTCACTGTGCCTACACTCAACTGTGGCCCTTTGCTTTCATGAAGGTATCAGGTTTCATGTCTCATTTACCTTGGGTTCCTTCCCATTATTTGGTTAAACTCCCGTCACTGAATAAAATCCCTTTTCCTTCCTCTCATCTTTGTCTTCCATAAATCTGTTCACTGCCCCACCCAGATAAACTCTTATAGAGTCATAATACCCCACAAAACAGAGGTCAAATATACAGTATTAATGTAATATCTCCACATTCCCCACACACCCCGATAACAACACACATCCACTAAAACATTTAAAGTAGAAATGGTCGAACTGGTAAGCTGACAAAGTATATTTACAGCACAATGTTATCAAGCTTAAACAATCACCGCAAGTGACTCGAAATTCAAGATTTTTATTTGACACTCTGCTTAAACATGTATAAACTATAAGGGAAAAAGCTGAATAAATAATGAATAAAATATAAATAATAAAATAGAGAACAAAGAAAGACTATTAGAAAAGGCAGCAAAATATGTAGGAGTGTAATATGAAGTGTGCAAGGTTAAATGCAACTTTAACCCCTTCCATAGTGTGTGTATCACGTTTTAAATGCAGTTCAAGTGACAAAAATATCACCGCATGTTCCTGGGTAATGCTATTGCAAATACTGCAGAGCAAGCTATTCACAGAGAAAAACAATGTTAGACTAGCCATTGTACCCAGGAAGGTTATAAGGATTATAAATACAGCAACAACCACCCCACAAGAACATCAAATGGCACATAGATCAAGCAATTTTACTGTTTGCATCATACAATAACATTAAGGGGTCAATATAGCCAGAACGCAGGGGAATGATTTTTCCACCATATTCCCCTGAGTGTCTGGGAAGGCTGAAGCTATATTGGGTGCAAACAAAACTATATATATTTTTTAAATGCCTTCAGTGAATTGCAGTGACTTAGGAAAACAGCAGGCGCCCTTTAACTTAAAGAGCCGCTTTTATTCACTGCCGCTAAATGTGTGACGGTGCCTAACATGCCTCTGAGGCACCCAGATAGCGGCTGAAAACAGGCAGAGCGCAGAAGGCAACAATAGCAGCGGCATGCTCACAAGAGCGCAGGGAAAATGGATAAACACAAAGAGCGGGCGTTTCCGTGGCAACCGCATAATTATGACAGCCCGCCAGTGGCTGTGTGAAGTTCCCTGTGTCAGAGTCAGATGTTTCCCTCTGATGTGGCTCAGGGTCCATAGCAACCTAGCTCCGTGAGGGCTAATTTTCCTGACAGCCCCTCAGACGTCAGCCTCCCCGGTTGTGTTGCTATTTCTATCATCCACATGCCCCCCCCCCAACCCGCACCAGCCCCCACATCGCTGCCTCCTGACAGGTGCGTCTTCCCTCTGGTGCCTGACTGCGACTGTGAGAAGCTTAGATCGACGGCCGCCATTGTGTGAAATTTCCTCCTGGCTTTGCTGCAGCCGTCCTATCAGAGGAGCTCTTAGGGGGGGCCGTTTACGTCTTGCTGTTTATGCGCCCCGCTGTGGCTATAACTTGTCAGCACACCTAAAGTTGGCTATTTATATCAGTGCTGTGTGTTGATGCATGGGTGTCGTTATGGGAAGGAGACTTGGGAGGATTCCAAGAGCCCTTGAGTGACAGAGGTTCTAAAAACCTGAGACAAACATGATGTGTTTTAATGGGGCCAAACATCTCAAGCAGCGCCCTTGTGTTTATGACCCCTTCTCCAGATGTACAAATTCCATACATTCATGGTGTTGATCTAGCAGCAGCAAGCTTTCATTGCCAGCAACCATCGAGACAAGTAACTGGTGAGATAACACACATTCCTTCTCAGGAATGCCACATCTTTCACAATATCTTCGTAGCCTGGAACTCTAAATATGTGAGCTGACCTGTAGGGTATGAGAACTTAAACGGGATTCATATGACAATGACACCTGCCTTTAGTGTGTTTCTTCTGGTAGCCTATGAGGCATGACTACCAACTCCAACACCCCGACATTCTGCAGAACCTGCCTTCTGAAGAACATGTATGAAACTGCAACTTTCTATACACGATGTATCTTTGGCACGTGTTCCTTTGTTTCAATTGGCCGGCAACAGCTTCCATTTTGGCTCAAATTATGTTGCAGTTCCATGTAAAACAATGATAGCAAAGAAAACAAAAACAGTCAAATGCCAGGTTCATAAAATCCAAATGACTGCCTAGGAATCCAAATTAATTTAGGAATTTGTTTTTTTTCCTTATGTCAGCAATTTATGGTCTTGGTACAAAGGAGTAGGCCTCCTTCATGGTCCACATTAATATGTGTGTGAGTGCATACATCATCTAGCCAATAATTATGTCACCACCTGGAAGTCTATCTGCCTATGTTAGCAAAAGGCTCACTTAAAGCCATAGTTCCCTAGAGATGCTATTAAATCATCAAAAATGTCAAAATTGTTGCAGTTTGTCAGTGAGCGGCTTCCCCCAAGGCGGTTTGCAGTAACGCCTCGCGCCCGCGTTGTGCTTTACCGGGTAATGTCTGTTTTGGGGAATGCTGCGTCGACCTTCAAGCCTTGCAGGCTTTGTAAGCAGGTCCAGCATCTTGGGGGTGTGTGGGTCGGGGGGGGGGGGGGCGCAGCAGATCTTGACGTTTAGCCACCAGGCACATCCCAAGGGCTATCCCGAAGGAAATGCAAAAATCATCCCTCCTGCCACCAATACCAACTATAAACGCTTTACTCCATCCTAGGATCCCAGGACATGATTTACGCCTCTCTAAAACCAAACCTTATAATTGGTAGGAAAATCTCAGATATAAACCAGTGGTTTCCAAAGTAACACGCGGTAGAACGAGGGCCCAGGGGACCCCAACTGGGGTCCAGGTGGAATTGACAAACCATTATTTGTTTTATAAGTTCATAGGTTGTTTTAATGCTAAGCGACAGGACCATAAAAGATGCTTTTGGGTGTCAGAAAGATTGAATGGGGTCTGTTAACGTGGTTAAGGCCATCTCCATTCATGAGTGGCTCTCTTGTGACCTTGGAGCGACAGAAAGGATAGTGTCTGTAGTGGCTGAAGGGAGATGCAGTGGAGGCTCAGGGGCCTTCGAACTATCCCACAATTCCTAGCTCAGTTAAAGGCCATAAAGAAGAGTGATGATTACGTCTCCCTTAAAATCACATAGCCTACATCGAAATAGCCACTGCAGCAGCATTACCACATTTGAGGAAAATTGCAACATGCAACATTTCTACTTTATTTATTCGGCTGCCACGTTAGGATGACTTCCTGGCTGGCGCTGACTTTTTATGGATTTTTAAAAGCAGAGATAGTCAGCAAGGTGACAGCTTGAAAAACGGAAACCATCCAGAGGCAGCGAGATTATCCGATTACGTGCTATTAAGTAAACAGCTGAGCTTCTGGATTATTAAAACGAACAGGGGGTTACGAATTTAACTGAAGGAGAATTTAAAGAATTTAAAAGAGTTTAACAGATGATGTGCTCCTTTCCTTGAAAACTGAAATACTTACGACAGGCATACAAATCCTATACAGGTCCTATTTGTGGAATTTTGACTTATTTAACAGCACGCTCGTCTCGGGGGTTGTACACAAAGGCTGTCAGCAGCAAACGACTTCATGGGAACCTTGTGGATGAACGCCGTGTTACAGATCACTCCGATTCGATAGGACATTCCTGTGGCACTAATTCTGAAGTCGGAATGAGCCTTACAGCCAGGTCATGTAATAGGGAGCATCGTACGACAGTTAAAATTGTTGCTCGCATTAAACAAGAAGGCTAGCTTGTAATTCGTAACATTACAATCCATCAGGTTCTGAATGGGAGCATAAAGCTTCACTTCAAGACGTAATAATAAATAGTGTTATCTATTGTCACCACCCATAAATCATTAAGCTGCTATATTTATGAAGAGTTGCTGTTTAATTCAAACAAATGCAGAATGAATCTGATTTAATTTGTGCCTAAAATTTACTTCTGAGTTTTGCATAATAATGCAACCTTGGGTGGCCTCTGTGGTCAGAGGGTCACAGGTTCGAATCCCGGGGTTGCTGAAGTAACTTGACTATTGAGCCCCTGAGCCGCTGAGCCAGGCCAACTCTCATTGCTCCTACAACTGTCTGATGCTGCGTTCACAAAAAATGCATGTTGCTTTGGGTAAAACTGCCCGTTAAATAAATGTATCCTTCATGCAAACGACCCACTAGCACTGTGGCATCAGGGGTGCCATAATGGGGGAGGGGGGGGGTAAAAATTTGCAACATAATTGGATTGGTCTGGGTTGGGGGCTCAATATGATACGCTTTACAGGGCCCAAAATCTGTAGCGGTGCCCCTGTGTGGCATACTGACTTTCCCCTAGGTGTAGCGTGAACCACTGCCCTATATGTTCCCCTGTAATCCTCTCTGATTCACAGTATATCTGCTGAAATCCACAGGCAACTCATTTCTCGTTTCCCCTCCATTTCTCAACAGGCCCACAGGGCAGCTGTTCTGCTCAGTGCTAGCAGTTTAGCTTAAGAATCTTCAGCCAAAGGATTCAGGAGTCTCTACTAGGGCAGTGTTTCCCAACCCGGTCCACTGGGACCCGTACAAGGTCCACAATGCAGTAAAAAAAATGTAAGATGTATAAAAATTAAGAAATGGATGTTAAAATGCATGATTAAATAATGAAGGCATTAAACACAAATACTTTGGAAATGTAAAACCATGCCAAGCCAGATCACATCAAACGCATCTATTTAATTCAGTTCAAGTTTTATAACGTTTATAATGTATACTTAGTGACTTATCTAATATAAAGAGTATCCAGGTAATATCTGAATCTGTGCTGGGTTTCTCTCTTACATTAATGAAATTCTATTTTTATATTGAGCTTTGTTTGTAAGAGGATCCATTTATCTGCTTCCGTAACATATCAGTAGGACACGTTCCTAGAGGTGTGTGTGAATTATGAATAACCCCGGAGATCGCAGTTATTATTCATAAGAGATTGTTTAACTGAGATGGGTAATCGCAGTAGAGTGACATGCGAAGGATGTAATTAAAACGACAGTCGCGGCTGCCGTTGAATGTTGTTGTTTTCCTGATCCGTCCCAAAGCCGGTCGAATCGAGCGGGACCACATCACTCGTTTAATTTTTATTGCTAACCTTTGCAGTGAGGCGATATTTCAATGCATCTTTGATGCAGGACAGTTCAAAGTAGCTCAGCATTTGCATTTCCTTTGTGAAAGGCTTTTTTTTTTCGATTTCCCAATTTAATCCGATTCATTACCTTGGGCCCCGTCTTCGCCTCGGCCTGGTGTCGAGGGATGTGGGGCGTGCCGCTGAAATAAAGAGTATGGACGTGTTTTTGTTCCCCCAATTTGCTCAGTCGAGGCCCTGATAACCCGAGGGAGATGCTGTTTTTTATTGCGGCTGTTGAAAAGGCCAAGGGATTCAGCCAATCGCGGAGGAGCCTGCTTCAGTTCGTCCAATGGTGATCAGTGTTCAAAATTTACTCTGTGCAAATGCTATTCTCTTTGTGTTATAGTAACATTTATTTATTTGACAAGCGCTTTTGTCCAAAGCAACATGCAAGTGAGGCAGGTAGTATATCACAAGCATTAATATAGTCCTTTGGTGGCCTGGTGCTGAACAGGAAACCTTTGTATTGGTTATTAACTGCTGATATCTGTCAGAATGTTTCAAAATGTTTCAATCATAACCCCACATTCTACATTGAATGATTATTACCAGTTCACAATGAACACACTTACATTTGATGGACTGATTTGTGCAAAAAGAATCACTTAACAGATACATATTTACATAGATTAAATGAATTTCAGAATGCCATGTTATCCAAGATGTGCTCATGTATTCTGTATTGTAAATATTAACTACTGTCATGTCTGTTTTTCATTAAAATGTTTCCACTGAATTGTTACTATGAATTTCATTACAAAGATGATGTCATTGTTCTACTCATTAAAGTTAACGATAATTACACCAGGAATTCAGAAAAACCTTGTCTGTTAATATTACCGTGAGGAAATGACACGGACAGATGGGCCAGGAATCCCAGTGTCGATGGTGACGTGACCAAAAAACTCACGCCTAACCGAACGTGTCAGTTCCACTCTCCATACACCTGGAAAACAAACAGGCTGAGAAATGCCTCCTGGCCCCACCAACGCTTAAGAAAAATAATATCAAAACATTGTCTTGGGTGCAGGTTCCTTTCAAAGAAACAATCCATTCATATGTTATAGCTAGATAAGAAAATATTGTCTTTTGTTCTGGGAAAGGTATTTTATGCCCATAATAAAAATCTAATTATAATTATGTAATATATAACAATATCCTGCAAGGGACTGGCATCCCACCCGTTGGCATAGGCCTGCTTGCAGGAGAGCTGATGGATGGATGGATAGATGGATGGATGGATAGATGAGTACAGATTGTGGGATGCCATCCACAGCTCTCTACAGTAAATAGCAACATCGAAAGCAGGTAGTGGATATTTTTTGGTGCAGCACTAATAGTGTATTGGGTAAGGTCCTTCACCTCTCGCTCACCACAAGGCTATGAGGAGGTCATAGCCATTTTTATTTAAAAGGCCTTTGACTATGTCTCAAAAGGCCTTTGCCTGTGAGTTTTAATATGTACTGTATCTCAGATCTCTTAAGAGTCTTGTGGTATCCCCTTCGGATTTGTTTGTGTGCTCTGTGACAGAGGGCAAATGCCGGCCAACCTCCCCCCCCCCCCGCCGCTTACTGGCATTTTTCATCTTTATTAGATATTTCTAAGCTAGCTGGCACACTGTTCAATAAACTCAATAAACTGTTGACTTCTCTGCTTCTGCTTTTCTGCAGGTTTGTATCCAAAGACTAGTACAACTGCATTTATATAGCTTTTGTTAGGATAAGTGCTTTTTTTTGCTGAGATACAGCATTCTGAGCCGGCTCAAGGCTCTTAGCAGTCCTGTAAGGGAGACAAAGGCCCTGGAAGGGTAGCTAGATCATTGCCATAAAGTGTAATCACATATTCATGGATTTTAAGGCATAAAAAGTCATAATTTATTGCACTATTTGCCAGACCCCTTATTTGCACCTCTAATATTTAAATAGCGATCTTTCAAAGATAATTCCGGCAGCTTAGTATTGCCATGTGTTTTATCTCGGATGTTGGGCAGGCTAGCAGACAGATATTAGCTATAGGGAGAACTTTAAATCTTGCAACAAAGTTCCGAATTCAGCATAAATGGTACAGACCACTATTAACTTCATGAATTTTAAAGTGACCTTAATAATACTATGATGATCATTCTAAATGCACACCATTTTGTATGACAGCTTTTAAATTACATCTGCGGCCTTGTAGGAATGTTTAAATAATTACTGTGCTGAAGTACATTGCTGTGTCCTATAAGCTTGTATGTCTAAATATACTTCAGTAGTTTCAAACTTTAACTGAAACAAACTTAATGTTGTGAATTTATAAGCTACTGTTCAGCTTAACACAAACACATGGCTTTTATATTTAATCTTCTGCTTATGAGTTGTATTTATGTATGAAAAACAAATCAAGTTCAGGCTGAAGACTTTAGTATTTTAATTCATGTTTATTTCTGGCATTAATGCCAGATGATGAGCGGCGGGTTGTGTGTCTTTTTCTTACCACACCAACCTACTCATAACTGATCTAACTAGTACATAACTAAATAATGGTACTTCTTAAAACCCATCTATTCTCCTAACATAATGCAATTAAATATTTATCCACCTTGGTGACACACCCTCAGGCACCCTCATTTCTCCACATCTGTAGGTAATTATGAGTACGTACATAATTATGCACATTTACTCCAGTTCTATGGAACATGGGAGAAACACAACCTACAGCTACAATCTTCAAATTCACTTTCATGTTAATTTTAAGCATCATTTCAAAAACTGTACAAAAAAGCACTGAAATGACAGAACGAATGACTGGAACTACATGGGATTTGGGACCTTCCGGAGCTAATAGGGTAGAGATCCTATCATCGGGCTATCTTAGCTGGTGAAGGTTGTATAACAGTATGAGATAAATCATGGTGATGTGCCCTAACTGCACTGTCCATGTTAAATTAAGCAAAATTGTGTCTTAAACCACAGCAATTCTTTGCTCTAGTTCTGTCTTGCAATAATTGCCCCCGTTTACTAAAAAGAGAGCATCCAATCCATGAATGAGCTCATTAAATAGCAGCAACATTCATAGATGGGTTTGGTTTCTGTGCCAATTAAATTTCCTATGTTACAAGCAATACATTTTCACTGGAACAGGACACCCCCCAGGCAAAAATGTATGCAGTGTGTCTAAATAAGAGGCCATTATTTACAGGCGCATTCAAAATATTTTCCCCTTTAAATGTCCTGTCTTTAATTCTATGCCAGTAGTGTGGTGCGATATGTAAATAGACACATATTATTACCATCCTAATGGCCAGTTTGGGGTTATAATAGCAGTTAGCATAATGTTACAGTCACAGACATGCAGACATTGCTCTAGCTTTGAAGGCCTTAGTTTATTTCACAAACTTCATTGTTTATTGAGATCACATCTAAGAAAAGCTGCCACTTACTGCAGGTATTCTTTACTTCTGAAAGCATTATTAATATTACAAGATGCATCATTCTCTGCTCATACACAATAACATAAATATTGCTGGTTGCTGATTACTGCTCTCAGTACAGAAACAGGGACGATGTCTGCCAGCTCTTGGCAAAGTGCAATTAAACCTCTATCTGCTTCTGTCTGCTTCAAAATAATCTACAAAACCATCCTACCTACCCAAAATAAACTGACATTTGAGAAATTTCATCCTGTTTTTTTTTTGTCTTTTTTGTAAATAATTAATGACTGCGGTGGGTTGGCTCCCCATCCTCAGTCATTCCCTGCCATGTGCTTTTAATTCCGGGTCAGACTCCGGACCCCCATCACCCTGCATAGGGCTGAATGAATGAATAATTATTCAATGGTGTGAATTCATATGTTTCCTTATCTTTAATGTTCTTCTTATGAACCGGCTAAACAATGGCTAATAGAAGTTTTCCCCTTTTTGTTCGTTTTCCTTTTCATTCTGATAACAGCCATAGAGCCAGATTCTGCAAAGGGAAGCAGCCTGTGGTATTTAATCCGTGCGGCAGATACAATGTCCAAATCCCCTTTAAAGGCGAACACTGGCCTGGCCAGTTGCTATGGAAGTTTGAATCTCATTATGAGGTGATCTGTATCTGAGGAATCTTGCCCCTCTCTCTCTCCATGAGACCCTCCTGCCTGGCCAGGAGCAAAGTGTTTTCAGGGAAGGTGTTGGGGTAGGGGGTGGGGGGCGGAAGCCGTGGAAACAGTGAGGGCCCAGCAGTCTCGCTTTGGCCACAGCACAGATCTCATCTCCAGTAATCCCGGCGAGTGCAGCACGACCCAATAAATCCTCCGTCGAGGAGCCGTGCAGGGGGAAGTGGCGGCCAAATTGCCCTGCCGGCTCACGGGCTGCCCATCCCTCTTTCACTTACAGAACAGCCCCCCCTGCCCCCCACCAACCACTCCGTCCTCCACCCCCACCGGCGAGTCCCAGAAGCTCGCTTGTCAATTTTCTACGATTTCACAGCGCAAATGGCCGCGCAGCTGGCTATGGATTTATCTCGTGATCCCTTCAACGACATTTTAAGCATGTTTACGCATCCGCATTACAATTTACGGCCGTACGTGCCGGCGCCTGCACCAGGTACTTGTCTTTTGGATGGTTAAAAATAAGACTATTTAGAGTGTATCTAAAAGAATTTTTCTCGAGATCAATATAAACTAAGCTGACGCATGTTGTTTTAAGAGCTGGTTCCAAACCGTACAGCTCTGGTCACGTCAACTAAACGTTAAAAAGTACCTCTAACATATCAATAAGGAGAAAATATGAATCTGGCAAATCCTTCAGATGACAAACCAGCTTTTGTTAAGGCCTCGCAGTAGTGGAGGAAATGAAAACTGATACCGTCTGCTAGCTTATACAGTGGTCACTGTCGTCCGGAAACAGGGGCGGCGGTGCGGGACTGACGTAGACCAAATGACGGGCTGTCAGTCATCACCGTAACCCTCACACATATGTACACCAGGGGAGGGACCCTCACTGAGGCAATTACTGCATGTGACAGACAGGTTGGGATGTCAGGGTTGGCCTTTTGGTGTGTGTGTGTGGGGGGGGGTCAGTGCTCAATTAAAGCCAGTAAACACATGGCTCCCCCACACTTAAAGATTCCCCACAAAAACCTTCATGCGGACCGAGTCATCTGTGAAGGGGGTCAGAGCGCCCCCCGCTGGCTCCGATGGGAATTGGGAGGGGGCTGCAAGCAAAAGGGGGGGTGATGCTAATCCACTACTTTAAGAAAACATGAGGGTGCCCCCACAATATCATCGACTGCTGTGCATGCTAAAGACCGCAGAAAGGCATCCGATAAACCAATCCGGGTCAGACTCCGGAGGGACCAGGAGCTGTTTCTGCCCTTTGATTTTCATAATAGATTTTTCTAGAAACAAGCTTGGACGGACTGCAGGTTTGTTATTTTGGACTGATTAGGGGGGAAAAAATCCATGCGTCTCCCAACCTCTTATCCAGCACAGGGTCATGGGGGCTTAGAACCTATGGCAGACAGGGGTACAGCCTGGACATGAAACCAGTCTGTCACAGGGCACTATTAGGCTAACTGCAGGAGGAACCCAACAAGACATGGAGAGAGCGTGCAAACTCCCCACACAGCCAAACACACAGCACCCCCCTGGGAGGGCACCCACCTCCCCAACACACTGCCCAGTTAGGCAGCTGGGATCATGGAGTTATCTGTATAACACCTGAACAGAAATTTGACAGAAATGTTGTATGTTATTTATTTAGTTGCATTAAAGTGTGCCAACGGCTAAGCAATTTTATATATGTAGCCCATAATTCACATGAATGTACAATCAATTACATCTGAACTTCTAACCCCTTTACTTTGTTTTCATTTTTTTTCTGCCACTGTCGTTCGCAATAGCCAAACAAAAGGGCAAACGAAACACAGGACAAAAGGAATCACCCTGGCATGCACAAACCGACCAGCAAAAGACGATCCAAGTGCTATTAGGTAACAAAAGACCTTTTAGGGTTCAAAGAAGCGGCTCATTCACAGCAGGATTAGAGTAGCTGCTTCGCCGTGTCCACCGTCTGCTGATTGTTGTCTCCTGAGTGCGGTTGGCTTAGCCAACCGTGAGGCAGGTGGGTTACGGTCGAGTCATCTGATTGGTCAGCACCAGATTACCGTCAACCACAATGAGAATCAAAACAAAACTTGAAGGCTGCTCCTTTAATTACATCGTTTCACAGCAACAAAGATATTCACCAGATTAAAAATAACACCATATGTCTTGTATTTTCTGCAATATATAGCAGGTAATATGATACAGCAGACACAAGACTTTGATAAACCTTAAAGCAGTCATTATGCTGCAGTACATATACCTTCATAATGCATTTTAATGCATTCATAAAGAATTATAAACCCAGCTATAACTATTTATAAAATGGCATAACACATTATAATTATGTGTATTATGCATTATGAATCTCTATGAAGATCTCATCTATAATGCATTATAAACACCGTCATAATGCAGCACAAAGCATTCTTAATTCTGATATTGACCATTATAAAGCATTACAAAAGTATTTATAGTGCATTGTAGATGAGACCTTCATAGAACATTCATAATGCATGAAAAACATGGCTATAATGTGTTATGCATTTTTATAAATATTTATTTATAATACTTTATAAATGTGTTACAATGAATTATAAGAACAGTTATTAGGCTTTTTGATTATGAATATGTGCTTCATAGAAAATGTTATTGAAAAAATCCTTCTCTGTTTGTTATATTTTGCGTATTTTCTTTGTATGATTTGTTATGTACTGACACCTGGACAAGCAGACCTTAAATTGCATGCACCAACGGATTAGTAGATTTGTTACATTTACACAAATGACCTGAATCAAATGGCTTATTTTCAGAGACCATATTTGACATCCTGGCCCTTTTAAGCCATCTGGTGCCATGGTATCATCACAAATGCAGATGGTGCAAAGCCAGGTGATGACAGAGCACCTGCTCAGGCAGGTACAGCCCGGGAGTCAGCGCCTCCCCCCACCTGAGGAACATGGGATTTGCACCCATCTTTCACCACCTGCCCCTTTAGGTGTGTTGTGTTCTATCACCCAATAATTAGGTGTATAGCACTCTGAAGGGGGTGCTGATTATGTAAATACAAAAAAACACCCCAGCCATCTGGAAGGACCTCCACAGCGACATGGTGCACTTTGGATCCGGGATCCCCATCACAAGTGAGGGAATTACTTAGCCCCACTAGCATTACGAGAAGTTCTGGGGACTCCCCACACCGTACCCAACATGCCTGCCCCCTCAGGCCCTAAACCCCAGGATCATGTTAGCTCAATTCATTACCGTGTAGTTCCCCCAGAGAGAGCGAAAAAGCCAAGTCTGGTGACTAGCTAGCTGAACTCTTAACGAGGTCGGTGATCGCCATTAGGTCTGGTTAGCAGCACAGGGCCATCAGGCACACACCTAGCTAACGGCATCCTGACACCAGCAATCTCATGTCTCAGCTCACATCTGCCAGATTCTGGCGGACGGGAGCACACACGGAGAGTCTAGATCTCTGAGCTGTGTGGGTCATCTAAGCGGGCATCCTTCAGGACGCCTTGGAATATGGAGATTCTGTGGCATACCGTGGCGCCGCAGTGGTACCGAGGGCATCGGAAATGTGAAGAGCCGCAAGACCCGAAGCTACGTCTGCTGCGTCCTGCTACCCCGAAACCCAACACTGGGCCTTGCCATGAGAGGCAACAGGGTTCCCACTGCTGTTTCTCCTTCAGTCCTGTTTGTTTTACTCGCCCGAGTCGGTTTGCACACTCTGACAGGACCCGTGATGAGACAGTGGGAGCGGGGAGAAGAAAAACAAACGTTAGTCTGAGGGATGTGACTAAAGAAGCGATGACTTCTGAGGCACCGGAATCCCTGTTGCCGAGGAAACGGCTGAGAGAGGCCAGCGCTGCCCGTCTGCTGGGTAATGTGGGCTGCGTGCCCTGTCCTGTCGCTACGCCTTGCCGGTTAACATCGACGGTTGCCCCCTGGTGCTGGTGGACTCCGCGGTCCATACACGGCGGCGTATGCGAGGTCTCGCTTCGTAGCATGTCAGACGACGGCTCGTCCCACCCGCTAGACCCTGGGTCCAGCTGGACAACAAACCCTTTGTGTTAGACTCCAGGCCCCGCAGAAGGGCATTTCCCTTGGGAGGTACCCCCCCCCCCCCCAGCAATCCTTAAATGGCCAGAATGGAGCTCAGCTGCTCAGTCACGCTCAGCCCATAGCAAATATCACAAAACGTTGAGCTAATGTAAAATTACCGTGTAAGGGGGATAGGAGAAGGGTAACTGGGTTACTCACTGCCACAGTTTTCCTAAAAAACAAAAAAAACCTTAAAAATGCGAGAATGTATTATTTGTGCCATCTGTCCTGTTTTCTGGAGTATTGATCTCTGAATTAAAGTGGAAAGATGACTTTGAATCTGAGCAGCGGGAGGATGCGGGTGGGAGGATTCCAGGAGGCCCTGTTAGGGGGGGGCTCCGCGCCCCGCACTGTCGCGCGCACGCTGAGAGCAGCTTGTTATCTGCGGCCGGCGGAGACGTTAATCTGCAGCGAGGCGCGCATCCATCGTCAGCCGGCTCTTTAACGTGACAGGAGAACAGCGCGGTGGATCTGCGCCATCGCCCGGTGGGCGCGATTTCCCCCGTTCTGCTTGACGTGCCACTTCTGGCGAGTCACGTTGGCATTGTTATAGCGGGGGGGGGACAGATCTCTCGCTCACATTGTTCCCTGTGATCTCGTTAGCCATATTTGACCGGCTGGGCTTTTCGCTCTTCTCAGATGGCTTTATCGAGTGCTGGTCTCATTGTTCTCCCCCGAGGGTACCTGAGACGGCTAACGATTCGCACGGTAGTGTGACAGAAAGGGTGACCAGGGCAGGAACACAGGCTCCGCCTACCCGCCCTCGCTTATCACCCCCCCATCCTCCCCCTCCCCCCCGGCCCCTGTCTCAGGACTGCTCCTGGCCGCCGGCACCGATGTCCGAATCCACCTGCCATCACCAGGACGATAAAACAATCAGGCTCTCCATTCCCCCGCTCCGGACAGGCTCACCTGCTGGTTCCCAATCAGCTCAAATCACCTCCCCAGCCGGCAGGTGTGGAAACAGCCATGACATAGTCACATGTCTGCAGTAACACCAAGGCCACCCCCAATGCGGCCACCCACCCATCCTGCCACACCTCACCGACTCCCTGCTGCAGTGCTGGTGCAGCCAGACTCCATCACCGGGACCCTGCTGACAGGAGAAACCGGAAATCACCCTGCTTCCCTGCAAAACACTCACACACCCCCATCCTGAAAAAGCAGTGCGATACAGGTACTCACCCATCACTCCCAAAACTTTTCTCACCCTGAAATTGAATGCACCAATTGATTAGTATATTCATGGCATTTCCAACTATTACATTAAAAAGATAAAACTGTATTTAGCCATCACTTGTATCCAAAGCAACAGACATTTCTGTCAGACAGTCCCTGGGGCCATTGGGGGTTAAGGGCCTTACTCCGGGGCCCACTGGTGACATCAGTCTCCTGGCCCCTTATTTGAACCAGCAACCTTCTGGTCACAAACACAGCATCCTGACCCACTGATCCACATTTGAGACTTTTTAAGCCACCTGGTGTCACTGCATTCTCGTTCCCGGGTGATTACCGAACACCAATCATGCATGAACACCCCAGGGCTTAGTAACGACCCCCCAGCTGAGGAAGGTGTGCGTTGCCACAATTTAGACATTGGGGTAATCACAATGCAGTTACTCTGGATCGCTGTTTCCATAGACAGCAAGGAGGACAATCAAAATCAAATTAGCTAGTAATAGCATTGTAAACAGACATAAAAGCAGCTAATGGTGTTTGAGTGGAATTTAAGCTAATGTGCGGAAAACAGATGGTAATAATGGGAGAATCAACAAAAACAATGCAAGAGGAAAGGCTTCTGGGGGCTAAAGGCTAACTGCCTGCCGGGCTCTTCTGGGACACACTGACCTGGTGCAATTACGAAGGAAAACCTGCCTGCTGCCCTGCTCGCTTCTGTCCTTTGCCAGGTCAGACATAGGTGATGCTTTTGGGGCTATTTAGCGCATCTGAGGTAAAAGGGAATACCGGCGGCCGAATGCAGGAGGGTTATAGGTGTAATTATGCCGATGATTCAGCCGTTTACATTTGACCGCTTCAGCACGGAGATCAGTGTCGTATCATGAAAAACTGACAAGAAAAACTGACAAGCATCTGACAAGAAAATCAGTAGAAATCCCACCATCACCACCAGGGACAGCAGAGGGACATGGATACCCTGGCAGATTCAGCACTTGACAGGGCGCCTTAAATACGTAAAATTCTATGTAAAATTTGGTGGGGGAGCCCAAGGTAGCATTTTATGGAGAGGACTTTACACGCGAGCGACACGGCTGCATATTTCTCCTTAGGTTCTGTCGGCCCGTCCTCATCACATTCATCGCTTTCCAGAACCCTTCGCAATTCCTAAAAATATGGCGGGAATTATGCCGGATGCTTACGGACTTAAATTTTGTCAGCCAGTCTCATCGTGTTCAGAGGGTTGCCAACTTTGGTCAGCTAGATAAGTGAGATTCTCAATTCGAGACAAGTCTGCACTCACATGCGCACTTGTATGTACAGTTTATTACATAGTAAATAGTCTGTGGGGTTTGCAGACTACCCCAACACTTTTGCTGTAGCTAATTTTAGGTTAATTATGAAATAATATAGATTTTCTGTAAGATTCCTTGCGTGACTGTCAGAGTCTGAAAGCATGAGCGTCAAGCCAGATGTGTGAGAAGTTGCAACCCTACATACAGGGCCGGTTCCACCTTTTCTAGGGCCCTGGGCAAAGCTTTCCTTGGGGGGGGGGGGGGGGGGGGGGGGGGGGGGGGGGGGGGGGGGGGGGG
>JAODKN010000016.1:856366-866646 GCA_026774425.1 Petrocephalus zakoni | reverse complement strand
ACGCCCGTACCCGTCCTGTGTTCGCCTGTTTTCGCCCTGTATACCCCTAATAAACGCCCCTCAGAAGGGCTAAACCCTACAGCCTGCATTATGGGTCGTAAATCCCGCTCCCGGCGTGACACCCAGACTAATAAAACCTCACTAATTTTTCCCACCCCACCTGTAGTTCATATCAATGACTTATTAAAAGCACTAATATACTGATATTTCCTGTAACTGACTTCCTTTAATTTACATTGTTTCATATATATTTTTTAATATCTTTCTAAACTTCTCCCCCAGGGGATCAATAAAGTAAAGACTAAGTCTCCCAAATACTTTGAAGCAGTTTATATTTCTCTTCGATAAAAGTATTTATGTGAAAATTATAACGGCATTATTGATTTTTTTTATTGCACACCATGAACTTGAAATCAAATATCTTATTAACCTTAAAACTTCCCATTAACACTTCTCCAGAATATGCCGTCTTAAATGGTTATTTCAGTTTCCCGATCAGGAAAAATATTTCACGCTAAGCCACTGTCACGGTTCATGGCGAAAGTTACTGTGATCAGCCAGATCAGGAGCATTCCTACAGGCAGACTAGTGCCTAGCACAACAGGTAAATTGTTACAAACAGACCAGCATAAATGATTGTACTGCAAAATTTACATGACAGATGTCTGTATAGCTAGGGATGGGTGTACTCCTGTATTATTCTGTAAAAGAAGTGGGCAAATTTGCCTCAGAAATTGTAAAAATTCCCATTTATTGTTAATGTAAACATACTAGAATGCATCCAGTTAAGAAAACAGGAGGGAATGAATTTAAGAAACTAAATTTCCAAATGAAAAAATAAGACTTTCAGCAGTTCACAAAGTACAGGTACAGGTACACGCACTACACATTACCGTCATCGTTCTGTAAGGACCAGTGGATGTGCATACTTTGTCAAGATTTATTGGCTGCAGTGAGTAATCCAAGAACCAAACCTGTATAGCGGTTATCAAAAGATCTCTGAATTGACTCTATAAAGACAAAAAACAAACACAGATCATTTATCAAAGCCTTTGGAAATCAAGGGCCCATTTCAACCAGAGAGGGCATTACTTGTAGCAAGACAAATTTACAGTTTTGAACCCAACCAAATATCTCAACAGAACCTCGAGTCTCACCAACACCTTCACGTACATGATTTTCACATTCATATTCCAGATGTTCAGAAATATATTTGCCTTAAATGAAATTAAGACATATGAGGACAGTGACATTTGGAATTAAATGTTTCAAAAATCTATCACAACCAAGTTAAGACAAGTTAAGACAACCAAGTGATGATTCATGACTCCTTGTTTCAGTTTAGATGCTGTTAGTGGCAGTATCAGTAAGATTCATTACACTGGCATCACTGAAGGCTTAAGTTAGGATACAATAAACCTTGGGTGGGTGGTTGCCTGGGTGGGTGGGTGAAGGGTTGACTATTTTAACTCAGGCACTATATTTTGTAACTAATTTGGCACAAAAAATGAATCTCAGATTGAACCACCACCACCTCCTACAATTATCACATGCTTACCGGAATAATACTCTCCAGAGATCAAAATAACGCTAAATGCATTGCATCACAGAAGCAGGCTCTACTTAGAAAGTGTGCGAGTAGCAGGTCAAGGCTTCACACCATAATCACTGAAGAGTCTGATTCTTTGTCCAAGTTTAAAGCAGTCAGTTCCATAAACACTGGATTTCTAAAACCGTGATACATGAAGCGTACAGGAGGGAGCTGTGAGCAGGCATATTAAAGTGGTACCTAAAAGCATGAAAACGTGTCCAATTCCGACTGATTCCTAAGCGTATGATTAACAGCCTCGTTATGGATAAAACACGCACAAGTAGCCTTTCATTACATCACTCACTTTCATTCACCGACAGCAGTCAGGGGCAGCTTCATGATTGCGAATAATCCTTACTTTAAGGCACGGGTGAGGGTAGGGGGGGCAGGCAGAGTGCAAAGCCACAAATCCAGTCTGTATACTCCTGCCTCCCAGGATCACGCCACCGTCGCTTCCCTAGTCACCAGTAACTAATGGACGGCCTAACAGGGTGAAGACGGCAAAGGAGGCAGTGAAAGCTCCAAGGGCTTTGAAGGTCGATATACAGCGAGGAGGAGGCAGCAGGTAAAACACTGCACACACACTCAATATACGCAAACCCAGACGGGTCTTCCCACAAACTACACGCTAAACCTGAGTTGCTTCCAGAAAACACCCAGCTCCTGTAGGTATGCAGAGTTTAAAACGCGTACATGGGTCCCTTACAGAGAACAACTTATAAGCAGCTAAGTAACATCAATAAATATGAAATAATGATACTAACTTTTCAGCATTCAGCTGCTAGCAGGCGTAAGATTCACCCCTACCCCAAAACCACACACGTTCGACATGGGCCAAGTCCAGATGGTGTCTTTACTCTCGCTATAAAATTAGGTCACATGACAAGCGGGGACACCGCTCCCTCCTGGCAGAGCTGGCAGAACCATCTCGAGCCGACACGGAGCAGCACGCTACGCGGGGCGTATGAAGGGTCCCTGGTGGGCTTGATTGCAGAGGCGGGCTCTGGCTCAGGTGGGCACCTTGCCCTTGTCCCTGTCGATGCCCTCGTGTTCCGGAACGTGCTTGAAGATGCAGTTCTTCAGATGGCACCCTTTGTTTCTCCACAGGAAACACTCGCCGGTCGATTTTTGCCTGGCCGGACAGATAAGCACAACCAAAACTTGCATGCGCCTTAAACGAAAAACGCCTGTTTCCATAAGAATGACTTTCAGCAATGAGATTAAATTGTCTGCTGCAGCATCAATAAGCGTTTAAGGCTTTAGCCTTTGCTCAAGTTCAGGCACCTCTCAGTTCATGTTTTGGAAGATTATTTCGCAGGTGCACCCAGCAAATTGCTTTAAAAAAAAGTAGGACATTGGCAGGCTACTTCCAGCTCTCCGGATGGCCTCCGGGTACAATGGCAAGTGCGCTTTGGTCGTAAGCCACAGGGACTTAAGAACCCCGGCAAATTAATCATCCAGGAGCCAGTAAGAAGGTGATCCTGTAGACGAAGGCTGCAGCGTGAATGAGTTCACTGAGAGCAACAGGAGCTGCAGCACGCTAAGATCTCTATTAACCACCAATCCATCCATCCATCGGCTAACCACTCATCCTAGTGGGGGTCACAGGATTAACAGAAGCAGTAGGAATAAATTATCCAATTATTCAGCTAGGCCAATATGAGAGGCACAGGCTGGCGAGTTCACAATGGGCACATTAGTCAGACAGAGCCCACTCCCAGGACGGCTACTCACCCAGATGGAGAGAGGACGTGAGCTGCGGTCACCGCCTCCCTGGACCCGCCGAGGTGCGAGTGGATCCTGTCAGGGTAGCGGACAGACAGCTTGATCCCTTCCAACACCATTGCCTGCGGTTTAGGAGAGAAGACAAGCCACCGGTTATGACACAGCATCAAACGCTGCGCACCAACCAGGTGACTACACATTAAGCTGATTTTTTTTATCTATTCATAAGTTTCCGCATTCTTTATAACCTCCTGTCCCCCTAAATCACACTTGTAATGTCGCAGAGAGCCACAGACAGCTTGTTTGGTGACCTTCTACAGAGCCATACAGCCATGCATTATGTTCTCATAATGCATGACGATGCCCTGGATTCACCAAAGGACAACGTGCAATACAAATCACTCACAAATCAGTCACTTCTAAAGCTCAGATCCTCAGCTAGAAGACCACACTGCTCCCGCCTGAGGCTGGGAAATGCATTACCTATGTGCCTCACACCCCTGCAGGGTCACTAGGTTTTTGAAACAGGTGGACTGCAGTTCCGGAATGTGACAAAGGAGGGATGGGGTCACGTTTAACGGCCATCCCTCCATCATCTCGTCATTCCTGAGACTGACATCACTTACGAGAGGCGTCCTTGCATTACGCACGCTATTCGTACATCCCAGCACACCAGGTAAACAAATAACACCATGCCAGTCGTGGTCTCATGGTCAAACAGCAGTACCCATCATATATGCGCTCGCAACAGAAACTAGGGCAAAAAAACAGAGATTATCCTAACTTAAAATTCTCCAGGTGAACAGAGCGAGAGAAGCACTCACGTTAAGTTTGACAATGGCCACTTCACAGTATTCCTTCTTGGTGTAGTTCACAAAGGCGCATCGTCTTTTAGTGAGCAGCTTGATGCTGTGGATTTCACCAGCTCTGCAAAGAAAGTAAATGCAGAACCACGTCAAAGGGGAAAGGGACTAGGGGCCAGATCCAGCCGACCAAGCTGAGACCGGCAGGGAAATGACTGTGCGGTTGCATTTCCTTTAGTCGGGGTGGCATGACGGGCCGTTACTTACGAGCTAAACAGCCTCTTCACTGTGTTCTCTGTGACAGAAGGGCTGAGGTTTCCGACCCATACCGGAAACAGGTCTCTGTTGGGGAGATCGCACTTCAATTGGCATTTTCAGCTACATTTTTCACCCAGGATAGAAAATTCCTAATCCTGGCACCGTGATTGTAACACCCACCCGACAATCTGACAGAAATCCCCCATCCACACGATCGTGAAAAGTTGTTCTTTTACATCTACATCAGTGGAATCTAAATGATCAGTTCGCCCATCTCACTTAATCATTTGGCCCCAGAGAGAGCCGGTTTGGCTACTGTTTGGACGAGGCCCTGTCTAGGGCACTTACACCTGCTTCTGACCCTTGGCAGAGGTCACCATGGCTGCGGTGTTAGCTTTGGATACAGCTACGTTCTTGGGGAGAGGCGATGCCTTCTTCCTCTCATTGACGATCCATTCCTCTTCAGCAGGCTGGCAGGTCTTAATGACATCTGCAAAAGCCAGGGATCGCTTTAGGGCGTCAGCCAAAGGTGTCTGACACAAAGACGCGATACAACGGTTACAGGAAGACCAGCACCTCACCGCACTACCTTGACAAGTGGTTGGATGATGGAAAAATGGTTAAAGAAAGCACTCCTTTTCACTTTCACCAGATTTACCACAATTAAATAACACACCGCGAGCGATTCCTCAAACCTGCAGGATGCGTACCAGGAATGTTGGAAAGCACTTCAAGGGCCTTCTCTACCGTGCCGTGTATGATCAGCGCGTTGGTGCTCTGCTCTCGGGTGAAGCCCATGTCCTGCCGGGGAGGGAAGCAGCTGTCAGGTCATCGTTAACCTGGGACCTGTGAAACAATATCTGGAAATGACGTCATAGCAGCCTACCGCAGAAAGGCTCAGTCGCTTCTTATATGCTTGTGTCTATATACCATGGAGTTCAACACTAATTCAAAAATTACCATGAGCTGCATTATCTGAACTTTCATCAGTTCCTGAGCAGCATCGCTGCTTCTGCTATCCTGCTTCAGCACCTCCTTGAAAGCCAGCAGGGCCTCGGCGTACCTCTGCAAGGAGACAACACCAACCAGGAAGTTTGCAGCAAGGCGAGAGAGTCATGATCTTGTTACACATGAATGATCTAATCAAAGAAATTCATATGTACACTCTGTGAAGTTGACTGATTTGACAAGACTAACTCTGTTGATTTACCAAATAGGGACATACACGGGGTGCTTATGCGGGAATGTCGAAAAACCACCGAGACTGCTTAATAGCCAGCTCGAGTCTGCCGAACGGAGTGAGGAAAAGTGAAGGAGGTAAGGTCAACGGAAGGACAAGTCTGACTGATACGGCACTCCGCGTTCCAAACAGAAGTTAGATGAAGGATCCGGTTCTTTGGAGAAATTGAGAAGCATTGCAAAATGTTTAGAGAAGTTAGAAAGTCCAGAGGTGATCCAAAGTGCATGCTGACCCAGGGAAGTACCAAAATAGTTGCTAGGAGGATCATGCAAAGCTATGAAGGTGAAATTATTTTTAGACCAATCTAAGTGAAATGTATGGATATGCCACGTGTCATAGAAATGTAAATAACATGTAATCATGCGCAAAGGAGTGGAGCCACTCAGAGAACTCTTAGATGTGACTCCCTCTGTGCACCGTGAACAAAGCAATCTAGCACTGAAAGAAACTTTCCTCCTGTCGGTTGTTTGATTATTAACTTGTCGATCTGATCTTTCTTCCAGCACGAGGGTTACCACTGCTTATTATACTGTTAAAGATTTCAGGCTGTCAATAGGATGATTCAGGCAACTTAACGATGCATGCAGACCATTATCATCAAACCCCATCCAGTCACCCACAGGCCGAGGGTGTGTCCGTGGCAACCCGGTTACCTTGAGCCCAGTCAGGGCTCTGCCCTTCCTGTAGAGGCCTTTGATCCAGTTTGGGTTCATGGTGAGCGAGATCTCGGCGTCTGTGAGAGACTTCTCATATTGCTGCATTTTCTCGTAGCAGAAGGAGCGGTTCCCAAAGAGCCTGGGACACACGGACAGACACCAACTAAATCTCAAGAAGGGCTCTGACTTGACATGAAACACAAGCAACCTAACCTCTAGAACAATGTTTCCGTATCTGCTCCTTGGGGACCCACAGTCCACGTTTTTGCTCTCTCCCAGCTCTGGAACAAAAATGTAGACAGTCTTGGCTGGGAGCCCGGAAGGATGCAAAAACGTGGACCGTCTTCGGGTCACCAAGGACCAAATTGGGAAACTGCTCTAGAACAGGGGTGGGCAGAATGGACCGTTGTGTATGCAAGTACTCGCTGCAACTCCTCATTGGCTGAAAAGTCTTCACACATGGTTTTGAACAGCTGATCTAAAAGTAATCCCAAAAACCTGTATACTGGGCCTTTGCGGGTAAGACTGCCCACCCCTACTGTAGAACCATTCAATATTTCTGACAGGCTCAGGATTCAGATAAAGGCCTTAGTTCTTTGAACAGAAAAAGCAGCTCATTACAAATGTATCAGAAAGCCATTGGACCCAAGGCATTGCTGGAAAAAACGCACATCTGTATGTATCTGAAATGCCTCGGTATGTGGGGTCTCCATGACAAACTCGAGTGGCCGATTTCGGCAAATACGAGTTCATTCTCATTAATGTCTTGTTAAGAGCTTCTAACCCAGACACCAACAAGTCACCAGAGAAAACAGACTTCAGGCAAGAACCCCTAAGGAGAACCATACTAATTCCGTTTGCTGCTCCAGCTAAGGGGTCCTGGTCACGATGGGCCCACTGTACTTTTTGCGTCTGAACTACTGAAATCATAATGCTGACACTCAATGGAAAATTCAGGAGGACACTGTTAAAAACTCATTAATGTCCTTCAAGCAAAGCTTTTATTCTTGCTGCACATATTTATATAATGAATTCATAGTGTACACAGTGACTAAGCATTCATTCTTATGATTTATGTAACAGTTACATGCAAGTTAAGCCCTGGTCCTTACCGATACTCCTTGGGGTTACATTTGATGGCGTCTGTAAAATATTTCACTGCCTGGACGTAATCCCCGACGCTGGCCAGGGAGTTCGCCACAGCTGAGGAAAGAGACAGGAAATGAGGGCTCTCCTGCCTTTACAACACCCGCCCCACAAAGCGACACTACGGTAGGAAGCTCACTGGCCAGCTGCATGCTCTTCAGGATCATCTCCTCCGTGTCCGACGGCACCTCACTCTGCAGAACGAGTCCATAAGGAGCATCTGTGAGTATCCTGGAGACAGGGCCGGTCCCACACACCCGACGCCGCAAGAATCCGCATGCTACACATTAACCAACAGTACTTTGTGGATCCTCCATCATAGGTTTACCACGGTGTTAGTGAATAACCATCGCCATGGCGGCCATTAAGACTAAACGGGTGCTGCTGAGAGAGAGAGAAGTGGTGTGGGGTTTGCGGTCATTTCCTGGTCACCTGTGCAGCCCCCTGACACTGCGGCTCCCGCGACACTTTCCGTGGGCTGGAGGACACTCGCGCCTTCTCTCTTTTCTCTGCTTTAGGTTTCAGGTCCATTTTACGCTGTGCTATAGAAGCTGCTTTCGACACAAAGGTGCTGCTCATGTCCAGTTCCTGGTCAGACAAAATAAAATTCAACCTGTTTATTCTGGAAAGATAACCCAATAGACCATCAACATGACTTGCCATACTGTATGTTATTTATATTCTACTCAGACTTAAAATACCAGCAGCAGGCAGAAGTCAAACAGAATAGTCTGTACCTCCAAGACACTACCATCTTCTTCCTCGTTCTCCTCCTCATCAGCTACATCTGCAGCCTGTGTGGGTACTGATACAGCACCACAAAGCTTTTCATTAGGTGTACAATCCTCAGGTTTACTCTGTACGGCCTCTGCTTCTGAGCACTGCAGGGGAAACGGGAGAAATCAGCAGCGAGGCAGCAAAGGCAAGCGCCCAACACGAAAATTATCTGGACTATTCCGCGATAAGATCCCTCCCAGCAACAGATGGCACACCTGGAACGATATTTACCCACCAATACTGCAAGTTAATCTTTAAAGTGCACAGGCCTTTCATTCAAAGACTCTTATTCTAAAGCCGCCACTTACCTCTGCATCCGTACTCCTGGCCTCTTTTTCGTTGTCCCTTAACTTTTCCAGTCTCTTCCGCTCTTTCTGCCTCTGTTGGGGTTGAGCATAAGCCTTAAAATTCATTAAATCATTAAAGATTCAATACAATGCAGTTGAAAGGACAAAAAGAAGAAATATTCAATTTACTAATGAGAAAAAATATCAAAACACACTCAAGTAAATTATTTTCCTCCCCCAGAAAAACTAAAACGTGCCGTTGATTTTTCCAGAGACTAAGGGAAAGCCACGGGCGAGTGACTAACCGCCTGACACGGCGCCTCGATAGCGCCCCCTTCCTCTCACCGTGCTGCTTGCTTACCATTTTCTTAAGCCTCTTCTTTTCTGCCTTGTCCTTACACTTCTGCTCCTCGTCCGCTAGTTCTTTGGCTATTCTGTCGGCCTCCTGGGACGGCAGAGGAGGATTCGCATTCTCATACCACCAAGCGACCTTCCGGCTCCGCCCACGTCTGACGGGCTGACACCGTCAGCAAAGTACAAACATGCTGGGCAGCCAATCAACATGTCAACTGCGCGCAAGGTCAGCTGGAGAAGTACTAATGAAGGCTTTTTCCCATTGCACCCATCTTTAAAACAGTCACATGTGGTTCTTTTTGCACCATAAGCAAAAGACATCCACTATTAATATTTTGGACAAGTCATATTACTTTTAAAAGGCATTTAACACAGTACAGTTATCAATGCACAACATGCATAATATTTGCTCTACTTTATCTGTGGTAGAAAAGCAAACATTTAAATGAAAATGCCCCAGAGAGGGCCGAATGAGTGTCTCTCTCGCGCGCGCACACACACACACACACACAGTGGGTTGGGGGTCAAACCTCCTTTGCATTTTCCCTAGCTGGAATTAACCCCCGCTGGAACAGACGGGACTGGCTTGGGCCAGGCTGCCTTAACGTCTGTCGATCTAGAAAGTTTTTTGTGAACCCGCAGTACGGCTTCCCGCTGCCATCGTCGTCGTCGTCGCTGTCCTCTGTAAAGTTGTCCTCCTCATAATACTCATTGGTGAGATCAAAGTCTGGAGATAGGGCAGGGGAACATGCCTTAATGACACACTCATCTTTATCAGCAAAGATTTCAGTACGGCTGGCCGCCACCGAGAGTGGTTACCGGCGTAAACACTCTAAAGTGCAAATTGTGCAGTCTGCTGCCAAATTCAATACAATATAGAAATCAATCACAAAAAATATCACGTTATACCCCAACTAACCATTTGAAATATACAATGGAGCACAGATACTCAAATAATTATTAACCAATCTTTAAAAATAATACAAAAATCGGAAGACATCTAGTTTGTACAAATGTCAGTGGTCAGACTAGCCTTCCATACATTGTACTCTGCAGTCTGGTCTCACTCTTCCTTCAGTGTGAAGTACAGCAACCCTTCACATTTGCCAGGTTTAGCCCATGACACTCCACTAGCCTGAACGATAGCATAACTAGTCTATTTGCCACCACCACCAGCTGGCCAAGAAATCCCAATGCTAGAATTCCCTGCACACACATACTACTGTTTTTTTATAAAGAAAACGAGACAATTCTCAACCTGCTTAGTGTGTGCGTGATATATCCATCAATCCATTTGCAGTAACAAATATTATGCATCGCTAATTTTTGCATATTATACAATTTTGTGTGAGCCTAATCACACTGAGCCTACTGAAATAAAGGTAGCTGATTATGAGAAAGACCTTGGTGTGTATGTTGATGCTTCCTTGTCCCACTCTCTCC